>APFE030238078.1:25024-117987 GCA_000404065.3 Pinus taeda
TAAATATATATATATATATATATATATATATGTGCAATCATAAAGCATAAATGATACATTATAACTTATTACACTTAAACATTAAGATTTAATTTACATCACATTTACTCATGAATGATCACATAATGAAAATAAAAATATCGGAATATCCAAAAGAAACCTTTATTATATATCCAAATCTCAAAATCAACCTTTATTTATATTAATATATGAAGTTGCAAGTACAATAAAGACTATAAGGCTGCAAGAGAGAGATCCAAATCAGGATTTTCTACATCCACATCCCATTCTTTAGAAGGACCATTGTTGTATTGGGAGTCTCCTCCTACATAGTCGAACGACCTTAGTGCTCTTGATTAAATACACGTTTCATACCCTAGTACCCTACATGATCTTGATTATTGGGAGTTTCCCCTGCATAAAGGGCTTGGTTCTCTTGATTAAATACAAGTTCCATACCCTAGTACATGATAAAATCCAATGGAAACATTGCAATCCCTCCAAATCTTGAAATCCTGAAAAACAAATAAGTCTACTAGATTTTGAGTGAGATTTAAAATTCTACTTTCTCCATATGAAATCCAATGAGGGCGAAGCAACAAGAAGTCACTAACATACCCTAAAAATAAATTAAAAACAAATTAAAAAAATAAAAATAAAAATAAAAACACAAGTTAATGAGGAAACGTGGGTCGTACGGCCCTGAAACGCGTTTTCGGCCGTACTGGCCACGTTTCCGTCTCAGGAAATGTGGCAGTACGGCCGGAAACGCGTTTCATGGCCGTACCAAACGCGTTTCTGTGTTTCATACCCATTTTTGTACGGAAACGAACCTCCATACCACGTTTCCTGCAACATAGGTATGAAGCCATTGACCACATTCACTCACTAAGCTACTACTAGGAGGCCCTTTGTTGTTCTTTGAAAGCCTTTTGTTGCTCATGGACTTTCGGAAAGCATTTCATTTTGTTTTGAGAGGCTTTGCTCCATAGTGTTATGTGACATTGGTATTTCAAAGACCCTTTTGGTGGCCATTTGAGATTGAATGAGCTAGTACCTTGTCATGTTCACTCTGCTCACAACCTTTTGGACTCCATTAAGAGCACCATTGTGGTCAAATAGGGTTGATGCCCCTCATCAGCTCTTTATGGGATGATTCTAAATTGGTGAGCTGGAGTAATTTTTTTAGCCGACACATATAGGGGAGGGACAAGTGTCTTCTACAATACATCTTGTTCTCCCTGCTTTTATTTATTGATGACATGATCCTCGCAGGTTTCACTTGAGGGGTTGAAGAGTCAAATTGGTGTGCTATGCAACTTATGTGACCTTTGATAGTTGTGAGTTAACTTTGGTAAAACTAATGTCATGATCTACAATGTATCATGCTCTCTGTAAGTGGATTAAGGTTAATATGGATTACACATACTTGGGGGTTCAGTTTTGAGGGCCATGGTTTTGTTTGAGTTATGCTTTCCAGCCTTAACTTAACAAGGGTGGTTTGTTTACTTGAATTGAAAGATGACACCTTTAATGTCACTTCTAGGATTTGTTTGACCATCATCTAGGCAGAATTAGGAGGCCATTCTCAAACTTGTCTTCTTCACAAAGTTTTGATCCTTGGAAACTGTGATCGGTAGAGATAGGTTCTCCTACTTTGTTCTCTTCGAAAGGTATAGCCTCCATAGAACTGTTGAGGAAAAAACAGAAAAACCCATTGGGCACTCCATCAGTTTTCTGTTCTTTGGTTTGCTATCACTGGAAAAATCTGGCAAGGACTGGGTTCTATGCTTTTCTCAAAATACTTACTCTGTCTTCTGGACCACTTGTTTTGAATGCTTTTATTGGATTTTCAGAAGGTAGACAGTCATTCAAATATGAAGGATTTGTTTTGGCAGGAACACTCTTTATTTCCAAGACCATAGAGTTCATATCTCAAAGGCAATGGTATTTTGGCACTAGACGGATTGGTCTGCAAATGCGCTTTTCACTTGTTGCAGCAATTTATCAGAAACAACTAAAGTTGTCCAATGAAGCTAAACAGGTACATACAGCCGGAGAAATCATGAATTATATGGTGGTAGATTCTTATCGTATTGGCGAACTTCCTTTCTGGTTTCATCAGACTTGGAAAACAGTACTCTAGCTTATATTTACTTTAGGCATCCTCTTCCATGCAATTGGATGGGCCACACTTTCGGCCTTGGCAGTTATCATCATTACCGTTCTTTTTAACTCTCCATTGGCAAAGTTATAGCATAAGTTTCAAACTGAACTCATGTCAGCCTAGGATCAGCGGTTAAAGACTACCACAGAAGCTCTGGTGCATATGAAAGTACTAAAATTGCATGCAGGGGAGGAACGCTTCAAAGAAAGTATTGAGAAGTTGTGCAAGGTAGAGTTCAAATGGCTATGTGCGGTTCAGTTTCAGAAAGCCTATAATTCGCTGTTGTTTTGGTCATCTCCCATTTTGGTTTCGACTCTAACGTTTATAACCTGCTATTTTTTTAAAATTTCTCTTACTCCAAGCAACGTTTTCACATTCATAGCCACTTTGCGCCTTGTTCAAGAACCAATTCGACTAATGCCTAATGTATTTGCTGTTATCATTCAAGCAAAGGTCTCATTAAGTCGTATCATCAAATTTCTTGAGGCTGCTGAATTACAGGATCGGTTGGTTGAGCGTGTATTTCTTCAGAATTCTGACCACTCTCTTCTTATCAGTTCTGCAACACTAAGTTGGGATTCCAGTTCATCAAAGCTGGCATTGAGAAACATAAATATGGAGGTTAAACATGGCCAAAAATTGGCAATTTGTGGAGAAGTTGGATCTGGAAAATCAACTCTTTTAGCTGCAATACTTGGAGAAGTTCCAAAGTTAAGGGGCAGTGTGTGTATGAATTATTTACCTCCTTACCTTAACATTGTCAACCATTTAAATTGATTGATTCTCTTTCTTATTGTTCTCAACCCTGCCTCTACAGTTGCAAGTCTGTGGCACCCTTGCATATGTTTCTTAGACTGCAGGATTCAAACTAGAACAGTACGAAACAACATATTATTTGGGCGTCCCATGGATGAGCAGAAATATCAGGAAGTTATCCTCAAGTCTTCACTGCATAAAGACCTCCAGAATCTTCCCTTCGGTGATCACACTGAAATAGGAGAAAGAGGTGTCAATCTCAGCGGTGGCCAGAAACAGCGGATACAACTTGCCCGTGCCTTATATCAAGATTATGATATTTATTTGGTTTCGACTGTAACGTTTATAACCTGCTATTTTTTTTAAATTTCTCTTACTCCAAGCAACGTTTTCACATTCATAGCCACTTTGCGCCTTGTTCAAGAACCAATTCGACTAATGTCTGATGTAATTGCTGTTATCATTCAAGCAAAGGTCTCATTAAGTCGTATCATCAAATTTCTTGAGGTTGCTGAATTATAGGATCGGGTGGTTGAGCGTGTATTTCTTCAGAACTCTGACCACTCTCTTCTTATTAGTTCTGCAACACTAAGTTGGGATTCCAGTTCATCAAAGCCGGCATTGAGAAACATAAATATGGAGGTTAAACATGGCCAAAAATTGGCAATTTGTGGAGAAGTTGGATCTGGAAAATCAACTCTTTTAGCTGCAATACTTGGAGAAGTACCAAAGTTAAGGGGCAGTGTGTGTATGAATTATTTACCTCCTTAACTTAACATTGTCAACCATTTAAATTGATTGATTCTCTTTCTTATTGTTCTCAACCCTGCCTCTGCAGTTGCAAGTCTGTGGCACCCTCGCATATGTTTCTAAGACTGCATGGATTCAAACTGGAACAGTACGAAACAACATATTATTTGGGCATCCCATGGATGAGCAGAAATATCAGGAAGTTATCCTCAAGTCTTCGCTGGATAAAGACCTCCAGAATCTTCCCTTCGGTGATCACACTGAAATAGGAGAAAGAGGTGTCAATCTCAGCGGTGGCCATAAACAGCGGATACAGCTTGCCCGTGCCTTATATCAAGATTCTGATATTTATCTATTGGATGATCCTTTCAGTGCTATTGATGCTCATACAGCTACTAGCCTGTTTAAGGTTAATATGGCGATTTCCTTCTAATATAAAGGTTTTTAAAATTATTATGTAGTTGTTACTAATTTGCTTGTTGCACCTTTATACAACAATGATTTTCATTTTCTTTAGCTTCCGCAGATCCTATTAATCACGGACTTTGATGTGTAGGAATACATAATGGGAGCACTGTCAAACAAGACAGTAATCCTTGTAACACACCAAGTTGATTTTCTCCCGGCATTTGATGCTATTCTGGTTAGTAAACAGTTGTCCTGGCCATGTGGAAGTTGTTTGTTTGCTTGTATACAACATTTTGACGAAGTTTTTTAATAGATTGCACATAATTATAACTCTTGTAATTTTAACATATCTAATGCTCATAGCTTTGGCAATTTTTCTTTGAATTTCTACACTAAAGTTTCTCTCTTTTGTAGTTGATGGTAGATGGGGAGATTCATCAAACTGGGAAATATCAGGAACTATTAGTATCGAGTGAGGCATTTAGGGAGCTTGTGAATGCACACAAGAATACTGTTGGTTCCAATGAATCAGCAGCCGCGATGCCATCCACAAAAGATGAACTGATTAATGACGAGAGAGAAATTCAAAGGAGCAAATCACAGAAAGAACGATTGATTTCATATAGAGCTCCCAAGGGGAATTAGCTAGTTAAAAGGGAAGAGAAATAGAATAAAGGTTTCTTATATTGTTCTTGTGTTAGTCTTGGTCATCTTATATTTCTGATTGGGCAGATTTCAGGAAATGTTTGGATGGCTGCAAAGGTGCAAAGTCTTCAAGTCAGTGTATTAAGTTTAATAACAGTGTACTCAGCCATTGGGTTCACATCTATATTTTTCTTATTCCTTCAGTCATTGCTTTGTGTTATTTTGGGGCTTGAGGCATCAAACTCCTTCTTTTCTGAGCTTCTGAGTTCTTTATTCCGAGCACCAATGGCATTTTTTTATGTAACTCCACTGGGAAGAGTTCTGATCAGAGTAAGTATTTTATGTAATCACCATGGGCTTCCTTCTTTTCTTTTCGCTCCTTAAAACAAAAAGTGAAATTTGATGTACATCAGGGTAGTAAACTACTGACATTTTTCTTCAGATTTCAGCATTCTCGATGTAGACATTCCTTTCTCTTTTGTCTTTGCCATGTCATCTACCATGAATGCTTATAGCAGTCTTGGAGTTGTGGCTACTGTAACATGGAAAGTTTTGTTTGTAGCCATTCCAATGATTTATTTGACCTTTCAACTCCAGGTAAAACGCCACTTCACGCAAGTTTCTTGAGAAGACTCTGTACTTCACTATGAATATTGTGAGAGAAGCTATAATTGATTTTTTGTTTGTTCAATTTAATCAGAAATACTATTTTGCCTCATCTAAAGAAGTGATGAGACTGAATGGCACAACAAAATCACCTATTGCAAATCATTTTGGCGAGTCCATAGTAGGAACAATGACCATTAGGGCTTTCAAGGTTGAGGATCATTTCTTAAAGAAGAACTTAGACCTTATGGATAAACATTCGAACCCCTTTTTCTACAGTTTCTCGGCAAATGATTGGTTGATTCAGCGTCTAGAGATGTTAAGTGCAACTGTTCTTTGCTCCTCTGCTCTTGCTATGGTTCTACTCCCAATGGGCAGCTTCAATCCTGGTATGAACGATGAAACTAAGGTCATATGTGGGAGATATCTGTTGTTACTGGATGCTTTTATGCATACGATGATGATGCCTAACATTTGAACTGGTGCAGGTTTTGTTGGGATGACACTATCATATGGTCTGTCATTGAACATGTCATTGGTTTCCAGTATTCACATCCAATGGACACTTGCAAACTACATTGTTTCTATAGAACACATCAAACAGTACATGCACATTCCTAGTGAGGCACCAGCTGTTATAGAAGATTGCAGACCACCAGATAGTTGGCCCTCGCATGGGAAGGTGGAATTGCAAGACTTGAAGGTACCCGAGTTGTGCATTCCAACAAGATGAATGTGTTAACATTTATTTTTTAACTAAAATTTGAATGGTTTATGATGTTTGCAGTCGAATATATTTTGATATGTGTGCAGATTAGATATAGAGCCAACAACCCCCTTGTTTTACGGGGCATTACATGTACATTTGAGGGAGGGAAAAAGATTGGCATTGTTGGGCGAATAGGAAGTGGGAAGACCACTCTCATTATCATCATCCACCCTTGCTTTCAACAATTTCCATTCACATGTCCCTATTCTTCCCCACTCTATGTTATTCTTCCCCACTCTATACATGTCCTTATTCTTCCCCACTCTATGCTATTCTTCACCACTCTATGCCTTACGGCGTTTCCTTTGCAACATAAGATGCAAATGCTAGTTCTAATGTATATTTTATGAATGCTTTAACCACATGGATGTTATCCAAATTTTGAGCCTCACACTTCACTCCTACATAGCTATAATATATATTCTATGAATTGTGTAAGTACTTGCATACAAAACTAAAAAGACACAACATTCCTCATAAAAATGCTACATATATTCCTTTGCATTCTAAAAGAGATTATCTACCAACACCTTATTCTCACACTTGGCACACAACTACTAGAACCTTCTACACCATTCTCACTTTGGGACACACCATGACTGGATTTTGCAATATGTCACGACACAACTTTCAGAAGAAATCCCTTATGTCATGCAAATAGATGAATGACCACCTTATAGCCTAGAGAAGAAAACATTAATTTGAATAAAATAGTAGAATGAGGCATTATGAACAAAATATTTTTGTAACATGCCCCTTGAAATGTAATAAAAAATGTGTTGACAACATGGTTTCTAAAAGGTGCATGAAAAAAGCTTAGGCAATGCACATGTCGAGGAAACAAATAGAAGTAGTAGTTAAAATTGTCACATTCACTTTTAAATGTCATAAATATACTTTCTTAATTCCATCAATTTGTGGTTGTTTAATCTCATGTTCTCTTTATTCTTATTCAAATTTTATAAAGGTGGATAAGTTGTGTTTTAAACAAAACATATGGATGAAATCATACAATAATACCCATCGATTTAATTTTAAATAATTCAAAAATCTTTAGCCAATTTTTTAACCAATGTACATATGAAAACAAAAAAAAAGACTTGTATGAAATAAAAATCGTTAATCATAATTACATAAAATAAAATTACACCATTATCATAAACAAGATTCTACTAAAACAAAAGCTTTATCCAAGTCCTCAAAAATAAATTTCCAAAAACTCTCATTTAATTTTAAAAATACATTACATACTCTCATAAATACTAATTACTTGTAAAATGTATTTTTATGATTTGAATATCATTTAGAAACTTGTTTTCCTTGTGCTAAGGTATTATCATTAGAGCCTTCTCTAACTTGAATCTTTTTCTTCTAAGGCCTTTAGAATATTGTAAATGCTTCCTCTTATTCTACCTCTATAGCCTTTTAGATTATTGATTGAAAGGGTTGAAAGCATTTAGTACGCTATAGTATCACTAGAGGAATAACCACCTATTGAGTAAAATATCTTTTGAGATTCTTAAATTTATCCCATTCAAGTGGGGTGATCACAATTATTTCTTGATTTTAAAATAATCTAGATTAAAATCTTATATAGAATTTGATAAAGAGAAGTTGGAAACTATTGAACAAAAGAGACAATGCATTGAAATGCTTGAAAAGTGAATTTACTATTAATTGCCATGAAATTGCTTCTTCACAACGAGCTAAAATGTACTTCTAACATTCATAAACTTTTTTAATTGTCGACTGAAATTGTTCATATATTATAAGTGAACTTGAATTAGTTCAAAACAATGGCATGCCAATCATTTGAATATATCCCCATTCTACTAGAAACTGAAACAATATAAAAGCTTTCTCATTGAATTTTAAAAAATAATAATTTGCTCAACCTCCTTTTGTCTCACATCCATTGTAGGATTCATGTTTTTATTGTTTATCTAAGCATTAGTAGTCACAACTATTTCATAGGCAAGCATATTATTCACATAAGGTCTAGTTGTATTGATTCTTTCATTGATCATTTCTTAGATTTTATTCTTTGCATTGGTAAATTCCTAATATATTATTTTTATATATGTTTGCAGAAATTGTAGTTCATTTTACTATTCCTTTAATACTAACTTCATTCTTTAAATGGTATCATTTTCATGTTTAACTTCATTGACCCAACTCTACACAACCTTATCCTTTCCCTACTCCTGATTCTCAATTTGTTCTTCCAAATCAACAAAAATTACTTTAAATAACATAGTTTTATATGCATCAATACTACATGATGTACCTTATTCAAAAACACAATCAAAATTCACTTTATACTCATTTGTTTTACTCTAATATATTTTTCCCTTTTACTCAAATTCTTTATTCTACTTAGTAACTTGCTTCTCTAAATAGTTAACTAGTGCTTCTTTTTTATTCATGATTATGTCCTTGAACTTTCTTTCCTTCATCTCCTTTACACTTATGTGTTCCAACTAAATATGAGAGTTTGTAATGAGAAGATTTTAAATTTTCTTTCCTACCTCTTATTTCCTTGTCCTTTTGATTCAAATAATTGTTTCTTAACACTACGTCCTTAGGAAATCTATCTAATTTTCTAAATCTTTAATATTATTTTATTTGATTTTCACAACCACTTTAGAACTATCCAACTATACTTTGACCCTACTTAACAAATTATCCAACATTTATTTACTAACATAAGACTCTAGTATCCTTTTATCAACCACTTCTCCATTTTTCTTATGCCATTCCACTATATTTGTATCACTCACTCAACCTAAATCAACATCAATTGAATAGCTCTTGAACCAATGATATTTGTTCTAGACTTGATATCTCGATTAATAACTATTAAGTTAAAGGTGTTCTTATCAAAATTATAAAATGATAAGACTCCTACGACCTTTTCTGGTTGTTTCACTTGTTGATCCTTCTGTAACCTTTTTTCTCGTTCCATTAATCATCACTTCTTTATCCATTTCCCTTGTAATATTTTTAGTATTTACATTTGTCCCAATAAGCACAACTAGACATTTAGTCTCTTTAGGTTGCATTATCTTCAACAAATCTTGTACTTTCTCTAATAATTCTTCACTAGTGTTTGAAAAGAGTATTTTCATCATCTCATTATCTTATCTCAACTACATAACCTTATTAATCAAACACCATATCACCTACCCTTATTTTCAGTAGTAATTGTAGATAATTATAATCCAGAAACAAATCATCCTCTATAGAATTTTGAGCCTGTCCAATAGTTAAATTTACTAATTGTAGATAATTATAATCCAGAAACAAAATCATCCTCTATAGAATTTTGCGCGTGTCCAATAGTTAAATTTACTAACTTTGTTGCTTTTAGTGGAAATTTCTTTAATTATCTCAATTTCCATCTCTAACCTCCTAGCTATAATGTCTTCCTATATAGGAAATGTATAAGTATATTCCAAATTTTCAACTTTAGGGTGAGACATGGAGGAGATAAACCTGCCTTTTTTAGTAAATTGGAAATAACATGTAGTGGATCATACCTAGAAACACAATCATTTTGAAACACATATGAAATATAATCATTTTTAATGATATCTAAATAAGACATATTCCTAATCAGAAAAGATAAAATTTCAAAGGACATGGAAATCATTGAATTTTTTCTTTTAGGCACAAAGTCAATATCATAAATATATAAACTTTCTATAGCTACTTCCAAATAAAAATGTTGCGAAGTAACAAACTTTGGCAAACAATATGGTTGGCCTTCAAACTCAGATTCTTATGATATTATACTTCTAAAAAATATACTAGTCCCCTACACTAGTTCCTTTTTTTAGCTCTAAAATATTTCTTAAATCACTTGGCATACTTATTGGGGCTTTACAAGCAATTTTGATTGAATGCAAAGCATGAAACAATCTACAAATTTTACACAACCATCCTATAACCCCTTTGGGCATAATACTATAGTCCACTTGTCTAGCTCTTTCACTCTTCCATGCACATCTCTAATTCCTAAGAATAGTCCTTTACTAACAAAAAAAATTTGAATAATAAAAAAAAACTAGACCCATGAGATATGTGATGTCTCTTAATAACTCAAAAGATTTCACAATGCTCAAGTGAAAATGTATACTATGAGCTAGATAACCTGGAAAATAAATTCTAATTTCATTGGGGTTTATCATTATTTCCCTTAAGCACATGAGGATAGCTTCATCCATAACCAAGTATTTGTGATATCCTAAAATAACACTTAGCAAAGAGACCATGGCTTTAAATTGTGGCTTTAGCATCTTAAGAGCTACTAATAATTTAAATTTCACTACTTCACTAAGGTTATCAACCAAAGTTTGTAAAATTCTCATTTTTTCTTCTTTAGTGCAAGTTATAAATTCTTCATTCATTTTTTATCACTAATGTTCCTTCCTATCACACCTAGCCTCAAAATTTGTGAAATAATTTCCTTGGACACCTCTAAGAAACTACGCCCATCTATAGGATGAACAATACTTTTTGTTGACAATTCATAGCGACTAGCTAAAATAACAATTAAATGAGGGTGGCAATGAACACCCAACAATGAATCTATGAGTAAACTAGTATTTGACCGACAAAATTATAAATTTTTTGATTTTTCATTCATCTCTACTTTAGCTCTAAGGACATGCATGTCGATGGTTTCTACATTGGTGTAAGACGATTTCCCTAATGTATTAATGAAACCCAAATTCTAGCCTTCAACACACATTCCAAATCCATAAACCCTATGGCCTACTTTTAATCTAATAGAGTAAAGCTTTAAAAAATTTACTTGTATCATAGGGATTGGAATGATAGGATTCTACGTTCACTCTAAGCTCGAACTAGGAATAAAACCATAATTCCTTTGATTGTATCAATCCTATAACCAACCAAAATTGATAACGAGGGGAAGGAAGTGATAAAGATATGGAGAGATAAGTGTTAGACTCGAGGGAGAAGGAGAAGAGAGAGAGGGGGGAGGGAGAGAGAGAGAGATAGATATATATGGAGACAGTGTGAATATGTTTGGGGCATGAGAGAGAGAGATAAAGAACGAGAGACAATGGGAGATAAACGTATAGATGGAGGGGGCACAGATGTGCTTACACTGAAATAAATACACACTATTAATATCATTACTTTGAAATTAATGTATATCATACATTTATTTTCATCAAATGAGAAACCAACATCTACACTGAAATCAATGCATCTAGTGCAAACAATCAAATAGGATTAGAAATCAACATCTACATTAAAATCAATGCATCTAGTGCATGCAATCAAATAGGATTAGAAATCAAAATCTACATTGAAACCAATGCATCTAGTGAAATAAATCATATAGGAGTATAAATAAACACCTACACTAAAATCAGTTCATCTATTGTAAGGTATTAAATAGGATTAGAAACCGAAATCTACAATGAAATCAATGCATATAGTGCAAGTGATCAAATATGAGTAGAAATCAATATCTACACTGAAACCAATGCATTGAGTGCAATTAATCAAATAGGAGTATAAATAAACATCTACAACGAAATCAATACATCTAGTGTAAGGTATTAAATAGGCTTATAAATCGGCATATGCACTCAAATCAATGCATCTAATGCAATTGATCAAATAGGATTAGAAATCAATATCTACACTAAAACCAATGCATCTAGTGCAAGCAATCAAATAGGAGTAGAAATCAACATCTATACTAAAATAAATGTATCTAGGATAAGGTATTAAATAGGATTAGAAATTTGAATCTACACTGAAATCAATACATCTAGTGCAAACGATAAAATAGGATTAGAAATCAATATCTACACTGAAACCAATGCATCTAGTGCAAGCAATAAAATAGAAGTAGAATAAACATCTACAATCAAATCAATGCATTTAGTGTAAGGTATTAAACATGATTATAAACTTGCATCTACAATTGAATAAATGCATATAGTGCAAGTGATCAAATAGGACTAGAAATGAAAATTGCACTGAAATCCATATCTATTTTAATGAGAAACAAACTATTCATGAATTTCTAGATCTAACTTATATTGTTGGAATTATGGTACATGTGTTGTCCTTGATCGAAACCCACATACATGATAGTTCTCATAAAGGGAACCTCACATTGTAATAGGTCTATTTAGAGGTAAAATAATAATGGTATAGAAGAACATGATGATGGGACAAAGGACTATAGATCAGAATCAAGAAATTGAGGAAAGAAAAGGTTTTTAGTTGTATACGATGTTTAACCTAGTCCAAGTAGCATATATACGGGGGTACATAGAATACAAGGAGCATATACATATGCACGTAGTTTCACAGAAGGAGAAGCGCATATGGGATGGAAAATTAAGGTTAAAGAATAGCAAGTGTCCATGCCATGGTATTAGCCCACAATATTGAGCAGGATAATGATTAGTTGATCCCGTCTAAGAATATCATAAGTTCTAAGTGTTCTTTTGGTGCATGGTATTGACAAAGGCTCTAAGTATATAAGGAGGAGAAGATCAAAGGGCTAAGTGTGCAAGTGAAATGGTTTTTCATGAATACTTTTATCTCAAATATATTTTGTGTTGTAAGGGCTATGGTTATGATATAGATCTAAAATATCTTGTGCACCCTTGGATACAATGTTGGATCACGATCATGAGACCTGAAATGACTTATCATCGTATGATCTCATAATGGATAGGCTAGATCTGAATGCTAACACATGTTTTATCATTTAAAATGTTATGATGTGGGTATATGTGAAGTATTGAAAGATGCGAAGTTATAAGTCATTATTTGCATATCTATACGTAGGTTTGCCTCAATGAAGGTGTGTATACAAGAGGATTTGGTACTTCCAAGTAGTGTATGTAGAGGAAGGGCTTGTTGTTTAGAAATGACTGATTTTTCTCATTAGTGTTGTTGTTTTATTGTTGTTTTTCAATGATTTCTTCATTACATCTGAAGTTAAACTGATTGTATAAGGAGATTGAATCTCACTAACTGATTGATTGAGTAAGAGGGGTGATATTTGCTCGTATTTGTTTAAAAATTTGTAATATGATAGTAGATCTTCAGAATTTCTTTGGTTGATATAGTTTTTGACTCAAAAAAATTATGATTCAGTATGTTTATAGGTATACCTAGGTTAGGTTACAGAAAGTAGCATATAGACGCGGGTTGTCCTCATTGAAGTGGTGTATACATTTTAACATATGGTTTTTGAGGTTGAAATTGGTTCTAGTTATTGCTACAGTGTTCTGAGTTCATATCTGTGTACTGATTTCAGTGATCTCACTATTCTAGTTGATTAGTTTAATTTTTATTAAGTGTGGGTTGATTGGGTTTTGAGTGAATGGTTGATTGAGTTGTATCAAAAAGTGATGATTGGTTGATTCAGTTGTGTTAGAGGTTTCAATGATTGTTTGATTCAGTTGTGCGAGAATTTTTAATGATTGGTGTATTCAGAAAGTGATGATTGGGTTTCAGTGATCAATTGATTCAGATGCATCAATGATGGATTAATGTTTTAGAACTATTATTTATAGTTTTGGGTTTTGAGTTGAGCTTAAGTGCTGATAATGGGACGAGTATGAAAATTTGATGAAATGTGGCCTACATATTGTGTTGATGTATACTAGGAGCATTGAGTGTGAAAATTTATGAAATGTGGTCCCTCGAGAAAGAGTGAAGGTGGTATCCTTCTGTAGGCTGGCTCCTACGTACTCGTAAACATATGATCTAGTACAAGAGCTAGGGGGTTGGAGCTCCCTTCAAGTAGCAACTAGAAAACGAGTGAAGTTTGTATCCTTTTGTAGGTCGGCGCCTACGTACTGGTAAACATATCATCCACTACAAGAGCTAGGGGATGTAACCCCCTTCTAGTAGAAGCCAGAGAACAAGAGAAGGTTGTATCCTTGTGCAAGTGGGTGCCTACATACTAGTATGATTTTGCATCAGTACAAGATCATAAAAATAATTTTCTTTATATTAAAAGGAAGATTGAGATGACAGTAGTGGTGGTTTTTTTTCCACATTGGGTTTCCACTTGAAAAATCCTGGTGTTCATGTCTGCTTCTTATGTGTGTTGATTTATTCTATTTTTACTGCATATGTTTAATGTTTAGTAAATGCATCACACTCTAATTTAATTTCAATAGACAACGAATTATATGTTTTACAAGTTAATTATCTATACACTCGTTCCATTCATAATAGTTGTGGACATACGCTATTTGGTTTCTGTAAAATCGCGTATATAGTTTAAAAAGGAAAAGGTATTATTGTGAAATTTTATATACTAATTCACCCCCTACTCACTACGTTTTAACAATTGGTATCAGAGCAAGTCCTTCAGAAGAAGCTTGATCACTTGAAGGAAGATCTCTCAAGATGAGTAATGACGAAGGAATGGGATCTATTAGACCATCAATCTTCAATGAAAATAACTTAGCATATTGGAAGATAAGAACGAGAGCCTATATTTAGTCACTTGGAGGTGATGTTTAGGCAATTGTGGAAGGAGGATACCAATATCTAGTAGTGGTCCCCATAGATCCAATAGAAAATAAATCATATGAAACCAATGCCAAAGTTGTCAATGCATTATTGGGCAGTCTATGAGAATTAAAATTTGTCAAATTCATGCAGCTTAACACAACCAAAACAGTATGGGACAAAATCATTTAGAGCTACGAAGGAGACTCTCAAGTAAAACGTGCTAAGCTCCAAACTCTTAGAATTCAATATGAAACTCTCAATGTCCATTGTGAGCAATACTTACTTTTTAAGAGTAGATGAGATTATAAATAGTATGGAGAATCTCGGGGAAGAACTAAAGGAGGCTATTAGAGTAGAGAAAATTTTAAGTTCTCTATCTTCTAAATTTGAGTCAAAAGTATCTGCCATTGAAGAGAAGCAGGATCTACAATCTGTTATTGTTGTTTAACTTCATGGAATTTTAACTGCTTTTGAAAAGAGGAAAGGAGGTCCATGAGAAATCACAAAACTTGCTTTCAAAGCCTCTGCAAAAGGGAAAAGAAAAGGAATATCTCAAGGAATCAGGATATATATCAAAAGAAGACGAGGAAAACTTTGTGAAGAAACTTCAAGTGGGTACTTTAAGATTCAAAGATAAGCTTCCCTTCACATTTTTTTCTTGTGGTAGAATTGGTCATTATGATGTTAAATGTCCCCATAAAGATAACCATGACAAAGGAAAGGATTCTACAAAAGGTAATAGGAAACAATTTGTTAATAGAATAAGTTATTATACTCATGAAGATAGTGATGGCCTGTGTAATAGTGATCAAGGTGAATATGGTCAAGAAATTAAACTTCTCATGGCTTATGAAAATGATAAGTTTATGGATACCTTAGAAGAAGAATATTTTCTTGAAGAAATCACTCAACTCAAAATTTTATTGGAAGAAAAGAATATAGTCATGGACACCTTGACACGCCAGCTCACAGAAAGGGAAAAGGACAATGAAAAATTACAGTGTGAAGTAGTGTGTATAAGAAAGGAAATTGAGAAGAAAAAATCTCAGAATCTTAGATTTACTAAAGGATCAGAAATATTAGATGAAATCATCAAGGTTCAGCGTTCTCCTCTTATAAATACTAGTCTTGGATACACTGGAGAAATATCCCAACAAGAAAAGTCTTCATCCATCACGAGAAGTTACCTTGATGCAACAAAAACCAACCAAAAATGTGTCAATCCTCAGCAAAATCATAAAGGTACTCCCCAGGTAAATCATGCTCATTTTACTCCAAGGGTGAACATCAATAGAAGCACTAACCAAAAGGTGAACAATACCAAAATATTTTATGATCACTAAAACTTCTTCTTTAATTGAAAATGTTTTTCATGCCATAACTTTGGTGATAAGGTTGCTCAATGTGTTGCTTACAAAACGATCATGACTAGAGAAGCAAGAAAACGAAGGAGCGTGACAAGAGTCAAGAAGAGATATTATAATAACTTTTCACCTCTTGAAGATGGAATTGAATGTTCATTTTTCAATAAATTTGGTCATGAAGAATTTGAATGCAGGAGAAAATTTCAGCCAACATATCAAAAGGAACAAACATCATCAAACTCCAAGGTATGGAAAATGAAGGAACTATAGTTATAAAGATGGGGCATAGCTTTGTTTGCAAAAGGACAAGAAAATCAATGGTACATTAATAGCGGATGCGCTAAACACATGACAGGTGATAAAGATAAACTCCTTTCACACAATGCTTTAAAAAAGGAAAAGAATGTCTCTTTTGGAAATGAGACACGAGCTGCCATTAAGGATAAAGGTTATGATTATCTAAAAGAAAAGGTTAAAGCTAGAAATGTTATGTATGTTGATGGTTTAAATCATAGCTTATTGAGTGTTAGTCAAATGTGTGACCAAGGAAATGAAGTTGTGTTTCGAGCAAAAGAATATGTGGTCTGTGAGATTGACACAGGAAAGACCATAATCAAAGGTACAAGAACTCCAAGAAATCTGTATATACTAGAAGGAGGTCAAGAACAATGTCATATAAAAAAAAACAGAAGAGAATTGGTTACAGCACACAATATTGGGGCACCTAAGTTTTTCTCAAATACGAAAATCATGTAGGCTCAAGGTTGTTTGTGATATTCCAGATATCATCATCTCAGGAAATACCATCTGCAAACCATGTCAATTTAGTAACCAAACTAGATTTAAATTCAACGCCAAACAAGGATCGGAAAGTAAGCCTCTTGAACTAATTCATATTGATTTTTGTGGACCAACAAGGAAAAAGTCACCTCATGGAGAAGAATACTACATTTTATTCATTGATGATTTTTCTAGAATGTGCTAGATTAGTCTACTAAAACATAAATATGAATCATTTGAAAATTTTAAGGTCATCAAATCTTTAGTTTAAAATGGATTAGATATAAAAATCAAATGTCTCAAATCTGATTGGGGACGATGATTCCTATCAGATTAATTTTGTGAATTTTGTGAACAAATGGAATAAAGAGGCACATCTCTGTTGTGATAAGTCCTCAACAAAATGATGTGGTGTAAAGAATGAATAGACTAGTTCAACAAGTGGCTCAAGCTATGCTTGATGAGTCTGGAACTTATGACACCTTCTAGGGTGAAGCTACACATACTACAGCAAATATTCTCAACAACACTCATGTATGTGTAAATATTGATCAAACTCCATATGAACTTTGGTATGGTAAGCTTCCCACTGTAAAACAATTCAGATTTTTTGGAAGCAAATGTTTCATCAAAAATACTAATGAAAAACTTGGTAAGTTTGAACCGAGTGTAGATGAAGGAATATTTCTTGGTTATTCATCTAGAAGTAAAGGATACAAATTTTATAATAAGAGACTTCGAAAAATTGTTGAATGCATTGATGTTGTAATCGATGAAGCATGCAGAAATCTGAAACAGGTAACATCAGCAAAAGAAGATGATAATGAAGACAATGATTATTTCGTGTATTAAATAATATGATATAGAGGAAGAAACTAATGAAGCACCAAAAGAAGATACATCTCACAGGGAAAAGGCTCCATCTAGGTATGTTCAAAAGAATCATCTGAATCTCAAATTCTAGGAGAAAATGGGTATGGAGTACAAACAAGAAGAACTCTTGTAGGATCTTCTAGTTATATAGCCTTATTATCCTCCATAGAACCAAAAAATGTAAATAAAGCTAGAAAAGGTGAATGTTGGTTTAAGTCCATGGATGAAAAACTTGACCAAATTGAAAAGAATGACACTTGGCAATTAGTTCCTAGAGCTCGTGATAAAAATGTTATAGGAACAAAAATGGATATTCAAGAATAAGTTGAAAGAAAATGGAGAGGTAATTAGAAACGAAGAAATTCTTGTTTGTAAAGGGTATGCACAACAAGAAGGTATAGACATTGAAGAAAATTTTGCACCTGTAGCTAGACTTGAAACCATAAGAATGTTTCTTTCTCTTTCAAGTTTTTGAAAATTCAAAGTTTATCAAATGGATGTAAAATTTGCACTTTTTAATGGATATTTAGAAGAAGTATACATTGAACAACTAGAAGGATTCATTCTAGGAAATCATGCAAATCTTGTATGCAAACTCGAAAAGAATTTATATGGACTAAACCAAGATTTGAGGGCATGGTATTTTCGTCTTGAAAAATATCTTCAACAACAAGGTTTCAAAAAAGGATCTGTAGATAGCAACTTATATACAATATTGAGAATGATAAACTGTTAATTATTGTTGTTTATGTTGATGATATCATCTTTGGAAGTAATGAAGAATCTATGAGTCAAAACTTTGCTTCTTTTATGTAGCAATAATTTGAAATGTTTTTCCTTGGAGAACTTACCTATTTTCTTGGTCTACAAGTGCAACAAACAAAATATCGCATCTTTCTCTCACAAACTAAATATCTCAAGTAGATTCTAAAGGAAGACATAATGGAAGATTCCAAACTAGTATGTACTCCAATGGTAACAAGATGTAGTCTCACTTCTAATGATGATCCTGCTATAGTGAATTAATCAGCATACAGATCTATGATTGGAAGTCTACTTTATCTAACAGGTACCATACCAGATATCATGCATGCAGTAGGAATTGTTGGGAGATTCCAATCCAATCCAAAATAATGACATCTTTAGGCAGTAAAGAGAATATTCAATTATCTCCAACAAACTCAAGACATTGTTCTATGGTATCCTAAAGATACAGGTCTCACCCTTCATATACAGATGTGGATTGGGATGGCGATGTTGAGGACTGAAAAAGCACTAGTGGAGGTGCATTTAATATGGGATCATGATTAGTATCTTGGTTTAGCAAGAAACAAAGTTTGATTTCCTTATCTACAATGGAGACAGAATATGTCGTTGCTACATCTTGTTGCAGACAACTATTATGGATGATGCAAACATTACAAGATATTCAAATTAAATGGTCTCCACCCATCTCTATCTTATGTGATAATACAAGTGCTATTAGTATTTTGAAAAATCCTATTATGCACTCCAAGGCCAAGCACATACCCATTAAGTTCCACTTTCTATGAGAACAAGTTCTTGAACAAAAGGTTAAAATTGGGTAACAAGTTGCTAATATATTTATTAAACCTCTTCTGAGAGAAGCATTTGAACATCTCACACAAAAGTTGGGAGTTGTTTCTACCTCATATTCATGTTAAGACTAGTTTGTTTAGATTCAGAAGATTGTTTTCTATACATTGATTTAATGGAGTAGAGTCGCATATATATGTGAGTTTCTATGCTAAGAGTAGCATATGTGTTTTTCTAATAGAAAAACAATGGGTTAAACTCAAAATCAATTTGTGGCATGGCTATTCAATCTCATATTGATGGATACAGTCTGCTGATATGCTTTTATCATTGATGTTTATTTGATTCATGAAGACGCCTTGATGAATGAATTGTTGACAATGCACAGGTAGCATAGGTTTAGGGGGAGCATTGGCCTTCAAAATATTATGCATTGTTGGCATCATGGTTGTTGAAATCAATTATGGTCTTAATTATTAATATCATTTGATGAAAAGGTCGTGTAAATATATATGGTGTAATAATGTGTGTTTTTCTATCATACTCTGTTGGCATTATGGCACAGGTTTGGCACTATGGCATAGATGTTGTCCTTGATGGAAACTCACTCTGGTGACAGATCACAGTTCAGGCACTCAGAAGGAAGAAAAATATATATACGTAGGTTCACTTTGATGAAGCCGCATATACACGCGGGTTGGACGTTCCCAAGGCGTGTATGCGTATACACGCACTTTCATGCAAAGGAAAAGCACGTACATGTGGGAGAACTTATTTTTGGTCCATGGTATTTAGTCCTTGGTATTTGAACCTATGGTTTTGGGCATGGTATCTCGTCATAAGTTTTGATCGCAAGTATTGGGTCCATGGTATTGAATTGTTATGGTTTTTGGACCGTGGTATTGTGAAAGGCCTAACGCTATAAAAGAGGAAGGAGATCATTTGGCAAGGGATCATCTAAATTATTGAGTATCTGATAAAGTGCTAGATCTGGAATACTGTGATTGGGTTATGGTGCAGATCTGGATTTGAATGAAGATGGAACCTAAGCATAAGGAGAAGGATAAGTTCTCTTGATGGGTCAAAATATTAAGGCTTGAATGATAGTATCTTTGTATGATTTTGATATGTTCTATGTGGCGCTTTCTTGATCTATAAATCTGGTAATTTGGGTTAACTAATGTATGAATGTTTGAAAGAGTGAATTATCCTTTATAGATCTATACGCAGGTTCAGTGAAGCAAAGGTGTGTATACACGCGGGTTCTTTGAATTAAAAATGTGTATACGCAGGTTGGTCCAAACACAAAAGCGTATACATGCAGGTTTCTGGTTCTTGAAGTAGCGTACACCCTTGCATTATCTTCTAGCTGCTTTTGTTTATTGTTGTAGCGTTCTGGGTTCACAATTTGGTTTGTGGTTACTGTTACTGTGTTCTGGGTACAGCTGTCAGAGAAGTGTCTATTTGATTCAGTGTTAATTGGTGAAAAGGAGATTGTTTGATACAAAAATTCTTGATGTTTGATTGATGTTCATGGATCGAGTCTGAAAATTTATGAAACATGGTCCCTGGAAGCAAAGAGAAGGTTGTAGCCTTCTACAGGTAGTAGCGTGCATACTAGTA
The DNA here is from genome assembly GCA_000404065.3 of Pinus taeda. NCBI lineage: Eukaryota > Viridiplantae > Streptophyta > Pinopsida > Pinales > Pinaceae > Pinus > Pinus taeda. The sequence continues at coordinate 45,852 of APFE030238078.1, forward strand.
TCCCAGCTAGTAAAAGAGCTAAGGTGGTTGTAGCTCCCTTCCAAGAAAAGTTGGAGAATGAGAGAGGGTTGTAACTCTCTGCACGTAGCAGCCTGCGTACTGGTAAAGGGCTGCACCAGTACAGAAACATTGTAAAAAGAAGTTTCTAAATAAAGGAAGATAGAGACAAATTGCAGCAGGTGGTTTTCACCACATAGGGTTTCCACCTTATATCTTGTGTTCTTGTGTGTGATTGTCTTCTGCTCTGTTTCACTATTTCTGGTTAGTATTTATTTGATTCTGATACATAGATTAATGATCAACATCTGCAAGATAAATTAAATTATAATTCTGCATGGTATACGCGGGTTTCCTTATCTGCAGTTGCGTATATACGCGGTTTTCACTAACTGAAGTAGCATATATGATCTGGGTTTGAAAAAGAAAATAATTGACTTGATAATAGTGATTCACCTCCGCTCTCAGTATTATTTCCGACAATTGGTATGGGAGCAGGTTCTTGAGAAGAAGCTTGATCGCTTGAGAGAAGATCTACCATTATGAGCAACTACGAGAGAGAAGCATCGATAAGGAAACCAATTTTGATGGGACCAACTTTGTCTATTGGAAGGTAAGAGTCACAACCTATCTTCAATCTCTTGGTACATAAGTCTGGGATATCATAGATACAAGGTACACCTTTCCATCAACAACTCCTACAGATCCGGCTGAGAAGAAGCAGTTTGAAACAAATGCAAAGGTTGTCAATCAACTATTAGGATGTCTATCTCAATCAGAATTCGTCAAGGTTATGCAGTATAAAACTGCAAAAGAAATATGGGACAAGATCATTCTGAGCTATGAAGGAGATGAACAGGTAAAATGAGAAAAACTTCAAACCCTCATAATTCAGTATGAAAATCTCAGAATGTACAATGATGAAAGTGTGGCTAACTATTTCCTACGTATAGATGAGATTGTTAATTGTATGAAAAACATGGGTGAAGAAATAAAATAGGTTGTTGTGGTTGAAAAGGTTCTAAGATCTTTGTCTCCTAAGTTTCAATCAAAAGTTTCTGCAATAGAAGAAAAGGATAATCTACAGAAAATTACCATGTCGCAGCTACATGGAATTCTAACCGCTTACGAAATGAGGAAAGGAGGACCATTAGACAGGAGAGAAGCCGCATTCAAGGCTTCAGACAAAGGAGATTACTATGAGTTAGGACATATGTCAGAAGAAGAGGAAGAATCAATTTTTGTCAAGAACCTTCAACGAGGAGCTGGAAGATTCAAAAGTAAGTTACCCTTCAAATGCTTTGCTTGTGGAAGAGTCAATCACTATGCTGCTAAGTGTCCTCATAAAGATAAGCTTGACAAAGGTAAGGAACCTGGTAGATGAAACAAGAAGGAGAACGTAAGTAAGAAAAGCTACTACACTCATGAAGACAGTGATGGACTCTGAAATAGTGATGAAGATGAACAAGGTAATAATTATAGGCGTTTAATGGCTTTTGAAGATGATGATTTCATGGATGCTATACATGAAGAAGGTCTTTATGAGGAGATTTATAAACTTAAAATTTGTTTAGAAGAGAAAAATATGATTATTAATACTCTGCAAATTCAACTGGCTGAAAGGGAAAAACATCACGAAAAGTTAGAATGTGAAATTGTGGGATTTAGAAAAGAGATTGAGAAAACAAAAGCTCTTAATCTTAGATTTGTTAAAGGATCTAAAACTCTAGATGAGAATATCAATTTGCAACGTTCTCCACTAATCAAGACAGGTCTGGGATATAATGAAGAAGCATCTCAAGTGCAGAAACCATCCACCTCCAAAAGTTATCTTGATGCAGCAAGGAGGAGTGAGCAAAGGCCCAATAAAGACTACCAGGTAAATCAGGGACATTTTTCTTCAAGAATGAACATAGATCACCAAGTAAATCAGGGGCAATCTGCTTCAAGGATAAACAAAAGCTACAACAGACCACAGGTAAATCGTTCTCAATTTGCCTCAAGAATGGATGTCAATGAAAACTACAATCATTCGGTCCGGAGGGTTGATAATCGCAAGAATTTCTTCAATGGCCAATGTTTCTCTTGCACAACTTTGGACACAAAGCAGCTCAGTGTGTTGCCTACAAAACTATCATGACTAGAGAAACTCAAAAAAAGAGGAGTATGACTCGGATCATGAAAAGAACCTACAATAAATTTTTTTCTCTTGAAAATGAAATAGAATGTTCTATTTGTAATAATTTTAGTCATGAAGATTCTGAATGCAGGGGCAGGTTTTGGTAGACAACTCAGAAGGAGCAAGCCTCAAATATCAAAACATGGAGAATGAAAGAACCACAACCAGAAAGATGTGGTATAGCCTTATATACGGAAGGGCAGGAAAATCAATGATACATCGACAGTGGATATTCGAAACATATGACAGGTGATAAAGAGAAACTTCGGGCATATAGTGCCTTGGAGAAGGAGAACAAGGTCTCATTTGGAAATGACACCCCTCCACTGATTAAAGGTAAAGGTTCTGTTCTTTTAAAAGAAAAGGTCAAAGCAAGAAATGTTATGTATGTTGATGGCTTAAAGCATAATCTATTGAGTGTTAGTCAGATGTGCGATCAAGGAACAAAGGTAATATTTCGATCAAATGGATGTAGTGTTCACGATCTTGATACAGGAAAAATAGTGATCAAAGGCATAAGAACTCCAAATAATTTAGACATATTCAAAGAAGAACAACATGAATTCTATCTAAGCAAGAATGATGAACATTGGCTATGGTACCGGAGATTGGGGCACCTAAGCTTCTCACAAATAAGGAAAGCATGCAAATACCAGGTAGTTCGTGGTCTTCCAGACATCAGAATTCCAGACAATACAATATGCAAGTCATGTCAATTTGGTAAGAAAACCAGAACTAACTTCCCTAAGAAGGAAGGATCAGCTAGGAGGCCACTTGAGCTTGTCCATACTGATGTATGTGGTCCGTCTAGGAAAAGGTCACCTCTGGGAGAAGAATACTTTATATTATTCATTGACAACTATTCAAGGATGGTTTGGATAGGACACATGAAGCATTAAGATGAAGCCTTCAAAAAATTCAAATCCTTCAAAGCTTTGGTTGAGAATGAATCGGATCACAGAATCAAATGCCTCAGGTCTGATCAAGGAGGAGAATTTACCGCAAACGAATTTTTTGATTTTTGTGAAGAACATGGAATAAGAAGAGAATTCTCTACAGCCAGGACTCCTCAGCAAAATGGAGTAGTGGAAAGGATGAACAGAACAGTTCAACAAATGGCTTGTGCTATGCTTGATGAGTCTGGAACTCCCGCAACTTTCTGGGGTGAAGCTACATTTGTTGCAATTGTTATTCTCAACAAAACAAACATCCGGGTGAACAACACTCAAACCCCTCATGAGCTCTGGTATGGTGAGACTCCTTCGGTAAAATATTTCAAAATTTTTGGAAGCAAATGCTATATCAAAAATACTAATGAACATCTTGGCAAGTTTGAACCTAGAGCAAATGAAGGCATTCTCCTCGGTTACTCTCCCCATAGCAAAGCTTACAAGTGTTATAATAAAAGGCTTGGAAAAATTGTTGAAAGTATTGATGTAGTGGTTGATGAAGTAGAAACACTCGTAGGTAGGTAAGATCTGAAGATTTCAAAGATGATGAGGACTATCCATCAACATCAAATCAGCTTCATGATGAAGAAGAAACCTATGAAGAAGAAACCCATGAGGAACCTCAAGAACAAATAAGGATATAAGAAAAGACTCCATCTAGGTACATTCAGAAGAATCATCCACAATCTCAAATTTTGGGGCAAAAAGAGGCAGGAATACAAACAAGAAGAACAATTGCATAAACTTCAAGCTATTTGGAATTACTCTCCTCCAGTGAACCAAAAAATGTAAGAGAGGCATGCAAAGATGAATTTTGGGTCAAGGCTATGGATGAAGAACTTGAGCAGATTGAAAATAATAACACTTGGGAATTGGTTCCTAGACCAAAAGATAAGAATTTCATAGGGACAAAATGGATATTCAAAAACAAGTTGAATGAAAATGGGGAAGTTATTAGAAACAAAGCTAGACTTGTTTGTAAAGGGTATACTGAACAAGAAGGAATCGACTTTGAAGAAACATTTGCTCCCATTGCTAGACTTGAGGCCATCCGAATGTTACTTGCTCTCTCAAGCTTTCAGAAGTTCAAAGTATTTCAAATGGACGTGAAATCAGCTTTTTTGAATGGAGACTTAGAAGAAGAAGTTTATATTGAGCAAGGATTCATCCTTGGAAATGATCCAAAACTTGTATCGATACTTAAGAAGGCTCTCTATGGTCTTAAACAAGCTCCAAGGGCTTGGTATTACCATTTGGACAAATATCTTCATCAAAAAGGTTTCTCAAAAGGATCAGCAGATAGCAATCTTTATATAAAAATTGAAAATAACAAATTGCTAATACTTGTTGTGTATGTTGATGATAGCATCTCTCGCAGCAATGAAGAAGCCATGAGTCAGAACTTTGCCTTGGTAATGCAGAAAGAATTTGAAATGTCTTTGCTTGGAGAACTGACATATTTTCTTGGATTACAGATCCAACAAAATGAAGGGGGTACCTTTTTATCTCAAACCAAGTACCTCAAGCAGATTTTGAAAAAGTATGGTATGGAATATTCGAAACCTGTATGTACCCCTATGGTTACAGGATGCAGCCTCAGTGCAAATGAAGAATCAGCAGCAGTGCATCAACCAACTTATAGATCCATGATTGAAGTCTTCTCTATCTAACAAGTACCCGACGAGACATCATGCATGCAGTGGGAATGGTTGGAAGATTTCAGGCAAATCCAAAGGAAACTCATCCTCAGGCAGTAAAGAGAATTTTCAAGTATCTTCAAGGAACTCAAAACTATGGCCTATGGTATCCTAGAGATACGGATCTCACTCTTCATGCTTATACACGTAGGTTCTTTGAATTAAAACTCTGTATACGCAGATTGGTCCAAACACAAAAGCGTATACACGTAGGTTTCTGGTTCTTGAAGTAGCGTACATCCCTTGAATTATCTTCTAGCTAATTCTGTTTATTGCTGCAGTGTTCTGGGTTCACAATTTGGTTTGTGGTTACTGTTACTGTGTTCTGGGTACAGCTGTGAGAGAAGTGTCTATTTGATTCAATGTTAATTGGTGAAAAGGAGATTGTTTGATACATAAATTATTGATTTTTGATCGATGTTCATGGATCCAGTCTGAAAATTTATGAAACGTGGTCCCTGGAAGCAAAGAGAAGGTTGTAGCCTTTTGCAGGTAGTAGCCTGCGTACTACTATCCCAGCTAGTACAAGAGCTAAGGGGTTTGTAGCTCCCTTCCAAGAAAAGCTGGAGAACGAGAGAGGGCTGTAGCTCTCTACACATAGCAGCGTACGTACTGTTAAAGGACTACACCAATATAGAAACATTCTAAAAGAAGTTTCTAAATAAAGGAAGATAAAGACGAATTGCAGCAGGTGGTTTTCACCACCTTGGGTTTCCACCTTATATCTTGTGTTCTTGTGTGTGATTGTCTTCTACTCTATTTCATTGTTTCTCGTTACTGTTTATTTGATTCTGATACATATATTAATGATCAACATGTGTAAGATAAATTAAATTATAAGTTTGCATGGTATACACGGGTTTCCTTATATGTAGTTGCGTATATACGTGGTTTTCACTGACTGAAGTAGTGTATATGATCTGGGTTTGAAAAAGAAAATAATTGACTTGATGATATTGATTCACCCCCCCTCTCAGTATTATTTCCGACATAGTCTATTATGGATGAGTCCTTTTGGACACATTATGTAATTTGTACCCCAAATATGCATGGGAAGGATGATGTAATAATTGCATTTTGATTCATGTATGAAAAAATGATATATCCCCACTTGGTTGGGTGACTGGTGTATGTATGATTCATTGGTGATAAGAAGGTCATACTCACATAATTGAGTTATAGAGTCGTGTTATTCTTTTGAAAAATATTTCTGCAAACTCTTCATGTGCTGAGGGGGAGCATGGACAGTATAGTGCCTCGCAGCATGTACTAAGGGGAAGAATCTCTTGGTCCACCCTTTGTTTTTTATGTCAAAGGGGGAGAGCATCTTGGTGTTGCTTGATATTCTAACACGTTTTACAACTTGAAGTGATCAACGCCAATATGGTTGCCATCAAGTCCAAAGGGGGAGATTGTTGGCATTATGGTACATGTGTTTTCCTTGATGGCAACCCACATACATGTTAGTTTTGATAAATGGAAACTCGCATTGTAACAGTTATGTCCATAGGTAATAGAGTATTGGTACAGAAGAAGAGGATGATGGGGAAAAGGATTACATATCAGAATCAAGAAATTGAGGAAAGAGAATGTTTTGAGTTGTATACATTGGTTAACCTAGTCCAAGTAGTGTATACACACGAGTACACAAAATAAAAGGATCGTATGCGTATGCACATGGTTTCACAGAAGGAAAAGCCCATATGGGATGGAAAATTAAGGTTAAAGAATACCAAGGGTCCATACCATGCTATTAGCCCACAATATTGAGTGGAATAATGGTTACTTGATCCCGTCTAAGAATACCATAAGTTTGAAGTGTTGTTTTGGTGCATGGTATTGACAAAGGCTCTAAGTATCTAAGGAGGAGAAGATCAAAGGGCTAAGTGTGCAAGTGAAAGGGTTTTCCATGAATACTTCTATCTAAAATATATTTTGTGTTGTAAGGGCTATGGGTATGATATAGATCTCAAATATCTTGTGCACCCTTTGATACAATGTTGGATGAGGATCGTGAGACCTAAACTGACTTATCATTGTATGATGTGATAATGGATATGCTAGATCTAAATGCTAACACATGTTTTATCATTTAAAATGCTATGATCTAGGTATATGTGAAATCTTGAAAATTTGCGAAGTTATAAGTCATTATTTGCATATCTATAACCATGTTCGCCTCGGTGAAGGTGCGTATACATACAGATTCGGCAATTCCAAGTAGCATACGCAGAGGAAAGGCTTGTTGTTCAGAAATGACAACTCTATCTTATGAGTGTTGGTGTTTTACTGTTGTTTTTCAATGATGTCTTCATTAGATATGAAGTTAAACTAATTGTATAAGGAGATTGAATCTAGCTCACTCATTGATTAAGAAGGGTGATGTTTGTTGCTATCCATTTAGAACTTTGTAATATGATAGCAGATATTCAGAATTCCTTTGGTTAATATAGTTTTTGGTTTGAAATATTTATGATTCAATATATTTAGAGATATACGCAAGTTGTTTTATAGAAAGTGGTGTATACACGTAAATTGTCCTCATTGAAGTAACATATACATTCTGAAATATGGTTTTTGAGGTTGCAGCTGGTTTTGGTTGTTCCTACAGTGTTCTAAGTTTGTATTTGTGTATTGATTACACTAATATAACCGTTTGAGTTGATTAGTTGAATTTTGATTAAGTGTGAGTTGATTGGGTTTTGAGTTAATGGTTGACTCAGTTGTATCAGAAATTGATGATTAGGTGATTCAATTATGTCAGTGGTTATTTGATTCAGTTGTGTCAGAAGTTTCAATGATTGGTTAATTCAAAAAGTGATGATTGGGTTTTAGTGATTGATTGATTCATATGTATCAACGATTTATGAATGTGTTACAGCGATGAGTTACAGTTTTGAGTTTTGAATTGAGCTTAAGTATTAATAATGGGACCATTATGAAAATTTGATGAAACGTGGCCTACATATTGTGTCAATGTATAGTAGTAGTATCGAGTCTAAAAAATCATGAAGCGTGGTCCCTCGAGAATGAGTGAAGGTGGTAGACTTCTGTAGGTTGGCACCTACGTACTGGTAAACATAAGAGCCAGTACAAGAGCTAGGGGGTTGGAGCTCCCTTCCAGTAGCAACAAGAAAACAAGTGAAGGTTGTAGCCTTCTGTATGTCCGTGCCTACGTACTGGTAAACATATCAATGAGTACAAGAGCTAGGGGGTTGTAACTACATTTGAGTAGAAGCTAAAGAATGGGAGAAGGTTGTAGCCTTCTACAGGTGGGTGCATGTGTACTAGTATGAGTCTATGCCACTAGAAGGTTGCAAACATATTTTTCTTTATATTAAAAAGAAGACTGAGACAACATCAGTGGTGGTTATTTTCCCCACATTACGTTTCCACCTAAAAAATCCTAGTGTTCATGTGTGCTCCTTGTGCTTTTTCATTTATTGTGTTTTTACTACATCTGTTTACTGCTTAGTAAATGCATCACATTGTTCTTTAAGTTCAACACAATGAATTAGATATTTTCCTAGTTAATTATCTATATGTTGGTTCCATTCATAATATTCGCGAACGTATGTTGTTTGGCTTTTGTAAAATCGCGTATACAATTTGAAAAGGAAAAATTAATATTGTGAAAGTTTAAATATTGATTCACCCCCCACCCTCTCAGTATTTTTCCAACATCTATATCTATATTTTTCTATGTGTGTCTCTTTCTTCTTCCCTCTCTGTCCACCTTCCATTTTTTTTACTATCTCCCTACTTCTATCTTTCTCTCGCTCCCCCTCCCTCTCTCCTTCGTCTCTCTCTCTCTTCCTATCCATCCATTTTTTAATCTTTCTCTTCTTTTGTGTCCCCCCCTACCATATATATTTATACCAAGTCCCTACATCTCTCCTTCTTTGTCTCTTTATCTCAGCCCCCTAAACATATCTCTCTCTCTCTCTCTCTCTCTCTCTCTCCATATCTATCTCTCTTTCTCCCTTGCTCTCTTTATCACTCTCTTATTCCCTCTCTCCCGCTCCATTTATATCTTTATATCCCTTCGTATCTCCTTCTTTATCCCTCTAACACATAAGTTAATGCATGTTATGAATAATTTTTGTGTGCTTACTCTAAGAGAGAGAGTTTATGTTTTAGAGGTGAGAAGGAGAGACAAGCAGAGATATAGATATAGATAGAGGGGGGGAGAGAGGGAAGAAGAGAGAGGAAAAGACATGGGGGAGGAAGAGATATAGATATGGAGAGGGGTGTTAGAGAGAGAGAGGAGGGGAAGAGAGACAGAGGGAGGGGAAAAAGGAGGGAGAGGGAGATATAGATAGATAGATAGATAGATATGGGGAGAGATTGTGTATGTTTGGAGAGTGAGAAAGAGAGGTAAAGAAAGAGAGACAATGGGAGATAGAAATATAAATGGAGGGGGGAAGAGATGTTCTTACACTGAAGTCAATGCACATTATTAATCTAATTACTATGAAATTAATACACATCATACATCTAGTTGCATCAAATCATAAATCAACTTCTACATTAAAATCAATGCATCTAGTGCAAACAATTAAATAGTATTAGGAATCAACATCCACACTAAAATCAATACATTTAGTGTACACAGTAAAATAGGATTAGAAATCAATATCTACACTCGAACCAATGCATCTAGTCCAAGCAATCAAATAGGAGTATAAATCAAAATCTACATCAAAAATCAATGCATCTAGTGTAAGGTATTAAATAGGGTTAGAAATCGACATCTTCACTGAAATCAATGCATCTAGTGCAAGTGATAAAATAGGATTAGAAATCAATATCTACACTAAAACCAATGCATCCAGTGCAAACAATCCAATAGGAGTACAAATCATCATGTACACTGAAATCAATACATCTAGTGTAAGGTATTAAATAGGACTAGAAATTGACATCTACACTCAAATAGATACATCTAGTTCAAGCGATCAAATAAAATTAGAAATCAATATCTACATTAAAACCAATGCACCGAGTGCAAGCAATAAAATAGGAGTAGAAATCAACATCTACACTCACATAAATGCATCTACTGTAGGGTATTAAATAGGACTAGAAATAGACATGTACACTTAAATTAATGCATCTAAGGGTATGGATCCAATAGGATTATAAATCAAAAACTACACCAAAATAAATACATATATTTTAGTGAAAAAACAAAATATTCATGACTTTCTAGATCTAACTTCTATGTCAATATTTGTCTCTCTATGTCTCTTTCTTCTTCCCTCTATCTCCACCTTCCATTCTATGTCTATCTCCGTCCCTCTATCCTTCTCTCTCTCACCCTCCCTCTCTCCCTCGTCTCTCTCTCTTCCTCTCCCTCCCTTTTTTTATCTTTCTCTTCTTCCCTCTCTCCCCTTGCCATCTATATCTATACCTCCCTAAATATTTCCTTATTTATCTCTACATCTCAGTATCTTAAACATGTTTAATGCTCTCTCTCTCTCTCTCTCTCTCTCTCTCTCTCTCTCTCTCCATACATATTTCTCTTCCTTCCTCCCTCTCTTTGTCTCTCTCTTATTCCTTCTCACCCCCTTCATATATTCTCTATCTCCCTCTATCTCTCCTTCTTTATCTCTCTATATCAGCCCATAAACATACACTCTCTCTCTATATCTATCTATCTATCTACCTATATCTCCCTATTCCTATCCCTCTCTATCTCACGCCCCCTCTCCCCCCCTCTCTCTTCCCCCTCCATCTATATCTCTATCTCCCATTATTTATATCTTACATTGTGTATCTATCTAAACCCCCAAACATACAAACTCTCTCTCCATATCTATCTATCTATCTCTCTCTCCCTCCATGTTCCTCTCTCTCTCTCTCTCTCTCTCTCTCTCTCTCTATGTCTCTTTCTCCCTCCCTCCTTCTCTTTTCCTCTCTCTTCTAGCCTCTGTCCCCCCTCCATCTATATCTATATCTCCCCTTGTCTCTCCTTCTCATCCCCAAGACATAAAAAATCTCTCTCCATATATATCTATCTCCCCCTCCTTCTTCCCCTCCCTATGTATCTTCTTCTTCTCTCTATCTCTCTTCTCCTTGTCTCCCTCTCTTTCTCTCTTCCCTCTTTCTATCCTCTCTCCCTTACCATCTCTCCATCTCTCCCTTTTCACTCCCTCTCTCTCTCCACCTTTCTCTCTCTATGTCTTTCTTCCCCTTCTAAATCGAGCTCTCTCTCCCCGTTTCTCTCTCTCCTCTCTCTCAATTCCTATCTCTCTTCCTTCCTCTCTCTCCCTTTCTCTCCCACCTCCCTCTATCTATCCCCCAATCACACAGTATTTGTCTCTCTAGCCTCCAACTCTATCACTATCTTCCTCCCTCTCTCCTTATTTCTTTCCCCCTCTCTCCCCCCTCCATATCTATGTCTCCATGACTCTCTCTTCCCCTTATTTCCCTATCTTTATCCTCTCATTTTCTCTCTCTTAACTAGCCTCCTCTCTCTCTCATTCCATCTTCATCTCCCCCTTATCATTCGCTCTCTCTCTCTACCTCTATCTCGCAATGTCTTTGTTCTTCCCTCCCTCTCTTCCCCCCTCCAAAACCTATATCTCTCCCTCTTCTCTCCCCCATCATCTCTGTCTTATTTATAATATTTATTTATATAATATAAATTTCACGTATGTATATATAAAAGTATTCTCATTTTTAATTTATTAAAAACTCAGTTTAATCTATATGGAAATATTTTTAGTAGTAGTGAGGATGGATAGTTTAGATATACCTCAAAAGTAATTATATCCTTTTTTCTTTTAGATTTAATTAAAAAATGTTATAAAATTAGATTAAAATAAAGTATTTGTAAAATATTTTGATTTTGAAATAAGTTATGGTTTTTGGGCATATGGTATTGATAAGCCATGGTATTCTTAAAAAATAAACAAAAGTCTAGATCCACAACATAATAATCAAAAGGCTAGATGGCCCATGGTATTATGATTTTATTCCCTCACTCCCTCCTTCTCTCTATCATTTTCTTCTACTTATTGGCCTAGGGTATTGTAAAAAGAACTATTTATAAGTTAATAATGTCCATAAATCATTTCTTACAAATACAATTTCACTTTACATGTCTCATGAAACCAGCTACACTTAGCTACACTTTAATTCCCTGTGTTAAAATTATTTTGTGTTTATACATAATAATTAGATGGATTTATAATTAGGGCTAACATTACATTAATTAACTTGGGCTCACATTATATTAATTTTTTTATTAAATGTTAAATGTTCTAATTTTCTACTAAATGTTAAACATTAGATGTTAAGCATTTAAGCTTGAGATCTAACCCATACTTGGCTCTTGTCCCAATTAAATTAAAAAAAACATTTATAAAATATTTTGATTGTGAAATGAGGTGGTTTTTTGGGTATGTGTTATTGATGAGCCATGCTATTGGCCCATAGTATAGTATGGTTAATAAAATCCATGGTAAATTGGGGTGATTATCCATGGTTAAAAATATTGTTATAATGTAACTACTATTTTTATTGTGAAATGAGAGATGGTTTTTTGGACATGTTGTATTGATGAGCCATAGTATTAGCTAGTATTAGCCCATGGTATAGTATGGTTAATAATATCCATGGTAAAGTATTAAGTTTTTATGTCCTAAATTTAAACATTGTTACAAAATTATTATTTTAATTTATATGGTCAAATGAACCTTAATTTTCTATTTATAGTCTTATATATTTTAATTTGATAAAGCCTCAAAAATAATTATATTTTTTTCTTTTAATTTAATCAAAAAAATATTATAAAAAAAAAATCAAATTAATATTTATAAATATTTTTGATTTTGAAATAAGACATGGGTTTGGGTATATTGTATTGAATTAGATATGTATTGGCCCATTGTATTTAACAATCTATTTTACAAATTAAGTTTGTTATGTGCTTATTAATTAAATTTAAATATAATTACTGAATCATTATTATATTTTATAAAGTATACTAAGATCTATTATTATAATATTTATATAAAGTATACTAATCTTAACTTATTAATGCTACTATATATTTTATATATTTTAATATATTATATATTATAATTTTATTTTATCTAAAATGTTTCATAATTTTATTAATAAAAATAAAATTTCAATGTAATAAATTAAATTTATTATTTTTATGACTTTCAACTTTTTAATACTCTATAATATTGTAACCCACCTTGACAGTTTTCAACCTCAACCTGTAACAACACAAATGTAACAGTGCAAATAGTTTCTCTATATGACTGAACTTCAATTGATAAGGATTAGTGAAAATAAGCTCAGTTCAAAGTACTATTAATATGACATGCTCACATACTTTCTACTAAGGGAAAATACCTACAGAAAATGCTTGGATACTTGAGAATATATTATTGGCATATTTTCTCTATCACTTTTCGAAAATATCGGGCAAGCTAGATATTATCCTAAATTCTACTTCATTTGACTCATTAGTGGGAATTTCTCCTCTCTTTACAACTTTGTTTTCCGAAAATCGCGGTGGATTCTAGCAGATCCGATTACAGCAACACGGCTATGGCTACTAATAGTTTGTGAAGAAGGCCACTTGCTTAAGCTTGGTCTGTTAACATAAGTCATAACCCTCTCTGGCTTTCTAGTCCGATTCGATATATCTTTAGCTCGTGCCACCGATAAAATAGAAAAATCTTTTGTTTTGAAAATATTCCATGGATGTGTTCATACCCTTCTCCATATGACTCAAAACAGTATTCTAAAAATCTAAATTATATTGTAATAGTGAAGGACTAGCTTGACCACAGCGGCTGATCGGTTACATCCCTAATAAAACCCACAAACGATGGCATCAACAAACAATGATACACAGGTATTTACTCTACTGGTGAAAACTGAAAATCAAGTTTGTACCACAGCTGAAACGTTCTCAAATTGAAGTGTAACTGCACCTACACCACCAAGTTTTCTTGTGCTCATATCTTGCAAAATAATTTTAAGAAGGAAAACTAATGGCATATGCTTCAAAATGGAAAACATTTAGTTCAAAGTGAAAACTTTTATTTTTTGCTGTAGAAATTCAACATAGGCAATTGTTTCATCTTGGGTAGAGCCTTTGTCCTTTTGCATACACTAATAAAAGTTAAGGGAAATTAATTTAGCTAGAATTCTAAAAGTTTGTAAGTGATCTTAACCATCCATTAGATTATTTCATATCTATATCTTCATTATTGATTTCTTAATAAGAGATTATAAAGGAAATTGATGGGAAGTTTTGGAGATCATGATCATAGTTATTGAGATCTAACAATAACAGAGATTTTAAGAGGGAATATTTTCTAAAGTTTTCTTTCATCAATATTCTTCTAGCTTTCCAGATCCAAAGGATGAATTCTCCTAGAGTTCTTTTGAGAAGAGGGAGGTCCGAGGCAGTGGAGGGCCATGTTTTCTTTGAGAGAGGCCTAGATTCCTTGTGAATGTCATGTTTTATTGGTGGAGGTTGTATAACATTGTGAGGAAGGTACTACTAGTTTAGTGAAGGTCTAGGAGGCTAATTTCATCTAGGCAATGAACATTAGAGGGCCTTAGAGAAGCACATGTGGGACCCTACACTATGTATTTGCTAGTTTGAGGTAGTGTCAGGTTGCAAATGGAACATTTGAGCCTTTCAAAGGTTATATCTACTTGTGGAGGTGAGGAAATGTTTTTGGAGCTTTTTTGGGCTTGGAAAAAGTAGTGTAATATTTATCAATTGTAAAATTTGTTGAAGATTAATAAAACCCTAATACTAGAGGAATTGGTTTTCTCTTTGGATTTTTTCTAGGGATTTTTTTGTTCAAAAATATTGTGTCCATTTTCTAATTATCTTCTATCAAAGTTACTATAATCTACTTTTGGTGAATATTGCAATAATTTTTTTATTTAGTATTTGTAGTTAAATAATTTTGCTTATAATTAAATACATTATATAATTACTAGTTGATTGCAATAAGCAATATTTTATTGCTTTTTCTCATAAAAATCAAAAGAGAGAAAGGAAAGAAACTATTTTTGTCCATATTTAGCTACCTAAATATCAAATTTATTTTCTTTTCACTTATTAATTTCACTCCAATACTTATGAAAAAGTAAAAAAGTTATAGTCTATACCAATATCAAAATGAAGATATCTATAACATTTTAACATGAAGCACTCTCCATCCTAGATGTGTTATATTATATGTGGGACTTTTATGGACTAATAAAATAAGGAAATACCAATATTATGTGCACATTTCACAAATAAGAATTGTAAAACATCATAACATTTCTTGTGCCTATAAAACTTATCTAAAAACGTGAGCTAAAAAGTATTGAGGATGCTACAATTTCTATTACAAGGTTTGAAATAATTCCAAAGAAAAGTATGATAATAGTGACTATGAGAAAACAACCTCCCCAACTAATTCCAACATTATATAAAGCATTCTTCATATTTATCCAGAGCACCAATTTTTTGCAAATACTAAGATTACAAATATGTCACTTAATCTAGATTTGTTTTTAGTTGGCACAATTTCTACCATTTGTATTTCAACAACTTAGCCAGAAATGCAACATGCACTATTAATCAAGGATATCAATGTTCACACAACTAGTAGAAAGCCAAGTGTAGCAATAACCTAGACAAATTTGCAAATTATATCTCAACCATTCATTCCAAGTTATATAAAGGTTTTAAAATTTTAAGACTTCAAGGATTTATTGGTTACAAAAAAATGGGTTTGAAAGGAGTTGTGCTAGAATAACCTTATGAACCAGGGTGCATAGTTATATGAAATTTACAATGAAACCTTGATTATTATGATGGGGATGAATGGAGTGGAAATGAAAGAGGATTTTTGTGGACAAATTTTAAAGTCAAAAGTAATAAAATGGATAAAACTATAATATGGAATCAAATCATTAAACTAGTAAGACATTTTGACCTTTCTCCTTGCACTTCTTTCTCTAGCAACTAGCACACAAAAAATGTTTTCTAATAAAATCAGCTCATTGAAATGAAATCATAAAATTTCTTTAGAGTTTATTATCCACATTATAGGGTTGTAATGTATATTGTATGAACATTTTAAGCAAGTGCACATTTTAAGCCACAAACCTCACTGCTACATAGCTATAACATGTATTTTGTCAATTCTTTAATAATTAGCATACAAAAGTAAGGAGACAATGCATACTTGATCAAAATGCTACCTATTTTCCCCTTGCAATTGAAAAATTCTTATCTTCCAACACCTTATTCTGCTAGTTGGCACAAAGTTGCTAGAAATTTCTAAGTTGTTGTTCTCACTCTCATACACACCATGAAGGAATTGTACAGTATGTCATGACATAACTTGTAGAAGAAACCCCTCACTTTATGTAACTAGATGAATAACCACATTATAGGTGAACAATTATTTAACATGAAGCAAGTTGTTGAATGAGGAATTATGAGAAAAATATTAGTGTAATCATCCCCCTGAAAATTAATCAAACATGCATTGGCAAAGTGGTTTCTAAAGAGTGCATGAAAAACTAGGTAATGCACATGATGATGGAACAAATAAAACTAGTGATTACCATTGTGAAGTTCACTTTTAAAAATCAAAATTATCCTTTCTTTATGCCATACAACTTTTGTTGATTTAATCTCAAGTTTCCTTTATTCTTTGAAATATTAATAAGGTGGATAATTTATATTTTAAACAAAGCTTACAACTAAATCCTACAACATTGTCTACCAATCTAATTCAAAAAACATTCAAAAATCCTCACTCAAATTTTCAACCAATGTGCATATGAAAAGAAGTAAAACAACCAACATGTATGAAACAAGCATCATTAATCATAATTGCATAAAAAAATTACCCATTCATCATGAACAAGATTCTACTCAAACAAAAGCTTCATCCAGGTCCCACAAACAAATTTCTAAAAACTCTCATTTAATTTAAAAACCACATTACATATTCTCAAAAATACTAATTTTAACTGTGACATGTATTTTTATGATTTGAATATCATTTATTAACTTTGTTTTTACCTCTAGGTGAGGTAACAACACTAGAGCCTTCTCTAGCCTAATGTTTTTTCTTCTTAGGCCTTTGGAATATTGTGAATGCTTCCTCTTCTTCTACCACTACAATCTCTTTGATTATTCATTGAAAGGGATGAACTAATTCAAAACCCTATATCATAATAGTGTTAAGTAAAATATCTTTTGAGATTCATAAATTTGTCCAATTCACGTAGGGTGATCACTAAGGTTTCTTAATTTTAAAATAATTGATGCTAAGAGTAGAATGAATCCCATAAGGAGAAGTTAGAATTTTTTTAAATAAAAGAGACAATACATTGAAATCCCTCAAAAGATATTTATTAGTAATTGCCTAGAAACTACTTCTTCACTACTAGTTAAAGCTTACTTGTGACATTCATAATCCTCTTTGACCAAAATTGAAATTGTTCATCCAATATAAGACAACTTGAACTAGTCCAAAATGATGGCATGTTGAACCTTTGAATATGTACCCATTTCTTTTTTGAACTCCATTATGATTCTATTAGCTTTAAGGATTTCAACATTCATTTCATCCATCCACTTATTTAACTTTCTTTAAATGATAAACCTAATAAAATACAATCAACTCCACTAGGAAATTAAAACTATCTAATAACTTTCTCATTGAATTTAAACAACTAATAATCTACTCAACCTCCTTTAGTCTCACGTCCATTGTAGTAATCATGTTCTTCATGTCTATCTAAGCATTAGCAATCACAGCTATTTGATAGGCAAGCAAAATCTTCACATAAGGTCTAATCCTAATGAGTCTTTCATTGATCATTTCTTAGATTTTATTCTTTGCATGAGTAAGAGTTTCTCTTCTTAATATAGTATTTCTTATATGTGTTTGCACTGACTCAAATTGATTGTTTTTTAGTATTTGTTTAATATTCATTGTACTCCTTAAATGGTCTCATTTTCATGTTTAGCTTCATTCACCCACCTCTACACAACCTGTTTCTTTCCTTGTTAGTGATACTTCCAAATCAACAACCTTTATTTGAAATAAATTATTTTTATTTTCATCAATATTACAATATGTCTCTTGTTTAAAACCAAAATCAACTTTCAATTTATACTAGTCTAGTTTACTTTAATACATTTTTTCATTTTCCTCATATTCTTTATTCTACTTAGTGTTGGAGAATCTAGCAGGGAATCTATTTAAACCAATTCTCCTTAATATTACTAATTACTTGAGAAGTTTATTTATGTTTCTATGTTTCTTTATTATATTTTTAATCAAACAATTATCCATAGAAAAAACAATAAAGACAATGGACACAAGAAGAAGGCTCCAAGCCATGGAAAAATGCCTCAAAGGGGAAAACCAAGAAATAATATTTTCTCTTCTTATAGAATTAGTTAAAATGAGAAAACCAAGGCCCAAACACCAAATTGAAGACCTCCTCTAATTACCAACTCATCCCTTCAAAAAAATCCTTCCTCAAGCTTCTCAAATCCTTCAAGGTTCTAGAAGTAAACCTTCCTTGAATTTCTTCAGTTAGAATATTGATTCATATAGTTTAGGTCAAAAAAATTGCCCCTTTGTATACAACACAAAACCTAGCCTTATTATTTGTGTTAACCTTCCAAGAGATGCAAATCAAGGTATTCGATGTCAATGAAAGTCAAACTAGGTCAAATCACAGTTTTGACCCTCAACTTAGATATGCAACTCTTGGTCTCATGTAGGAGGTGCAATTCCCACTATGCATAAACCCTAACCTTTGCACATGTGGAGATAAATACATGTAGATTAGGTCTCCTTCCTTCCCTTGGTATTCTTCCTTGTCTTCTAGCATTCATAGCTCTTATTTTTTTACTCTTCTTGCTTGAGATCAAAATTGCAGAAGTGTGTGTCAACTAGGTGAATTTTTTGGGCAAATTTAGTGTTTTAACAAATGCCTAACCCTCTAGATTTAGTAGCTCGTCTAGAAACAATAGAAAAAGTAATTTTCTACTTGATAAGAGAAGTAAGAAGAGATACCAACATGTATCTTTCACTTGCTCCCTCTCTCCCTTGACTGATTGGCTCCTTTCAGTAGTTAACCTACTTAGAAAGTATGTGCACACAAGTCGAGAAGAAACCAATCAAAGCATACAATAAATATATGTTAATTAAACATATCATATAATCCACAATACGATATACATATAAGAACATGAATGGAAAAATCTTTGAATGTTCATGTTTCATTCATGTCTTCCTTAGAGTTCAATCCCTTCTCTCCTCATGAAGCAACAATTCCACATCATTACAATACTCTTACTAATCTCATTCAAATAGCATCGGGTTAGATCAATAAATTCCAACCAAGACTAGCCTTTCAATTCTTGATCAATTTATAGTTGAATGGAGAAGGTTAAGCCATTAATGGCCCTCATGAATGCTCTACAAAATTTGGGAGATGGTTCCATGGAGGAACTAATAATGGATTGAGGTTCATTCATCCTCTTCCTCATCCAACTGGGAGCTCAACCAACTTGGAAACTTCTAGAAGTATCCATTGGATGAGGAATCCAATGGATTCACTTAAAAAATTAGTTGAAACCTGCTCAACGCAGGTGAAACAAAGGCTAAGTTCTTTGCAACGCACATAGTGAGTGTAGTTCCATCTCCTTAGGGACACTTTTTGGATGAATGGTGTCATGGAATCTCTTGGGAGGCAAGAATGATGTAGGTTGAACTCATTATGGAATGAAAAAAATATAATTAGGGATTGATGGACCCTAAAAATACAGATCTAGAAGTCGAGGTTGATGTGCCCAAATTGACGTGTAACAGGTGGAAGTCCCTTCTATATATATATACTTGTGATATAATAGCCATTCATTTTTGGGGATATATATTGAGTAAAAAAATATATAATATATTGAGCATATAATAGGAGGAGCATATAATAGGGGATAAAGGTTTTTTATATTGGAATGTATAAAAAATGGAGTTCAAACTTAATGAATAAAATATAAAGGGGTATAAAAATTGTTAATTAAAAAATGGATACCTACAATATCTAGTGAAAGTAATGGTTTCTAAATTTGAAAGGTGTATTGGGTTCTTTCGGTAGGGGGTTAAATAATGTGATTTTTAGAGGTATTTTACAATATGTAGTCAAATTAGGGGTATTGTTTAGTATGCCACAAAAACTAACACACATTATATGTTAGAGGTTCATTTACTGAAGTCCCCATGTGGTAGGGCCTGCATTTTACTTTCTAGGCTCATAATTAATTTCTTTTACATGTTACAACTTTCCCAATAGAGTCTTATACAAATGGCAAGGAATCTCTTAAGAAAAATATTATTTTGAATTTGGCCAAGCCTAGGAGAATGAAATGTATGCTTAACCTAGATGATCAATAAAACTCATGCTTAAAATAATATGTCCCTTTATTATTTTTCTTTTAACATAATATATACATGATGACATGAGTACAATGACTACTACTAAGAATGAAACTAGTTACATTTTCCAAGGGAGGTATTCATAATTGTACTGCTAGTACAAGGATATTCTAAGAGTTCTCAAAAGAGGAGGCAAATTGGTAAACCATATTTAAGCATCAACATCATGACCAACATTATCAAGATATTAAGGCTTTAACTTTATAATATCTTCTCATATCAAATCATAATATTGGGAGGACTTACTTGAGATACAACACTACCTCTTCAAGATATGTACCCCATCTATATTTTCACTAGGTATGTAGTTTTAAGAATATTCTTATCTTGGAATCCCAATTCTCAAAAAATATTTTCCCTCTTATACCACTTATCCTAGATATTTGTCTAATCCTAAAGGAGTGTCTGTCAACAAGAATACTTCATATCTTGGATTCTTTCTCCTCAAGGAGTACTAAACTTAGTTTCTTACCCAATCCTCCATTTTCCATTCTTTCTCCTTATCCTTCACTTACACTTACAACTATTAGTTCTAGACTAGTGCATGAAACATGAATAATATAGCATGATGTCAAACATCACTCCCTATCACCAAGAGAGGAGATCCCTATTCCCTCTTGATTAGGGAATTAATTCTTGCTCCCTTTTAATTACATAAGGATACTTCCTACTCCCTCTAACTTATAGAGGAGATTCTTTCACTTCCTTTAAATCTAAAATTCATAATCACAAGCTCTTTAGCTTGTCTTTATAAGTGTATTAGCTACCAATTCCTTATGGATATTCTTAAGAATTATTTTCATGGATACTTCTTTCTTCATCGTGTGGAGCTTCTACCTTAGAGGATATAATGGAGCCATCTTATTTATTTAATCTTGCCACAACCTTCAAGCCATCAACCTTACACATCACTTTCCTCTAGTTATCATCAATGAAGGTATTATATTGAGCCTACCATAGCTCCCTCTAAACATCAAAGTGATCTTCATTGTTATTTAAACGTGAACATTAGGTTATCCTCTTGTATTTCTACCTTTCAATTCCTAGATGATGGTGTAAAACATCTGGAATACATAATTAAAACCATTCACTCAATACATATGTTATTTGAATTAAGTTCAAAACCAATAATTGAACTTACTTCAATTGTCACTATGCATTTATGCAATATTCTTTGAGGTAGCATAACAATATGTTAACTAGATAACTAGTACCAAAACATTAGTATGAGAAATATCTCATTATGGTTCCCTCTTTGCATATTGCTAACTTCTGAGATCAACATCCTTTAGCTTACTATATCTTCATCTTTTACCAAGGATCCTTCTCCATGCTTTGTAATCAAAGTGTTCATAGAACAAACAAAATAGCAAGCTACACTTTCTTCTTCCTTGGAATTTTCATTTTCAACTCTTTTACTTTCTTTCTGAAGACCATACCAAATTTTGGTCAATATCATTATATTTATTCCATGCTATATTATGAGAGAGTCTTGATCCAAAGCATGTAAATCTTCTTTTAAGCGTCATGTAACCAAGTGGAAGGCTTATCAAGCATACTTTTATAACCAACTCTTTGTACAAGATTATTGTAGATGATGAACCCTACCTTCGAGAAGAGTTACTTAAAATATGCATACCTTTGCTTCCATACAATCATATAGCCATCATTTCTTGAATGGGTAAACTTCATATACTTTTTGAAGATAGGTTTATTTTCCCAAGAAATAATTCTCTCTTTGTGCCTTTCATACCATCTACATTCCTTCATCCTTAAAGAGTATTGTTTCCAAAATAGATGGAATATATACCAATCATGTCATAATGCTTCTTCTAAGAAACTTCCAAAATAATGGTTCTTATAAGACCTTGATGATACCTCTTTGAAAAATGACTACCTTTAACAATATGTTAGAAAATACTTGGATGAAATGTAATATGAAATATGGTCCCAATCTTCTCATTCTTTTTAAACTAGATGATTCTTAAATTGATCACGAAGACTCTAATTCCTCTACTATCATATTCTTCTTTCTATGATGCCATGATTTACAAAAATCAAGACTCTGCTAGAGAATACAATAATACATGCTACTTTGCTTTATACTTAACAAAAGGAAGACAAAATTTATAAAGAACTTGATCTAGGTGGATCTTCCTTTAATAGTAAAAATCCTTGGGATCTTCTCCTTTAGGCTTCTTCCTTTGTCCTCCTTTTCTTCAACTATGTGAGCTTCACTTATTTTCTTTCTTTTGTTGTTCTTCTTGTTTAGACAATCCCTCTTAAATTGTCCATATTCATTACATTCAAAGCATTGAATCTTTGACATATCTAGATTTCCTTTGGTCTTTCCAAACATCATTTTCTTCTTCTTCTTAGATCTTGTAATAAAGTCTTGAGAATTTTCATTTGATTATGTGTCATCCTTTGCCTTTATCCTTGATTCTTCCAATATACATTAAACCCGTAACTCATTAGAATGAGTATTATCCTTCTTTGAGTAGACACTAGTTGCAAAACTTCTTCAATGGGATGGTAGAGCATTTAGTACACAAGTAGTCATTTTTTAATAGAAAACAACTTCCCTGATCCCTTGCAATAGCCTCTTATTTGTGAGATCTTCATAAGATAATTGGCCATATCTTCATCCTTTGATTTCCATATTCTATATAGTCCATTCCTCAAGGATATAGTTTGACCTGATGTACTTATAGAGCACAATTTGACTAACTTATCATACATAATCTTAGATGTCTTCAAATAAAAAACAAAGGGAACAATATGATGCTCAATGGATTCCAAAATGATCATGTATGCCCTCACTTCTCCCTTCTTGTATTTTTCAAATTGTTGAGTCTTCTCTTTGTTTGGTACAATAAATTCACCTAGAACATATTCCATAACTTCGATTTTTGTGATTTCCAAGTCAATCCTCTTCTTTCATGTGAGGAAGCCTGATGATCCAATAAGCTTGTTCTTTTCCTTACAAAATGTAGTTGTATGATCTGTAGATTGAGACATAGAATACAATATGATACTTTACATGTCAAATAGGAGTCCTTCTTGATGATGTCTCTAACAATCTTGATGCTTTCAAGACCTTCAAGGAGACTTCAAAGATGCCCCTAAGGATGATTATAGGATACCTTCAACAATAGTTTCTTCAAACAACTTCAAAGAGTGGATGAATATGATGCACTACAGAGCCTTCAACAAGAGCTTATCCTTCCTTCCTTCAATGGGAGCTAGATCCTTTTTAGATTACAAGACCTTTGATAAAAGTTTGACGTAGTAACCTTCCTTCTAGGTGAATATGTCTTATTCTTATTTCCTTGTGTCCTTTCACAAATGATTCCCCTTGACAAGCAAACCCTTCTTATGTCAGCAAGATGATCTTCAAGCTACACTCTCTTCCTTCACCTTAGCTTAGATACCATGTTGGAGAATCTAGTAGGGAAAATATTTAAATATTTAAACCAATTATCCTTAACCTTAATAATTTATTATGAACTTTAGTTATCTTGTTATTTATTAGATATTTTCATAAATTTACAATTATCAAGAGAAAAAACAATAAATATCATGGGCACAAGAAGTAGGCTCCAAGCCAAGGAAAAACCCCTCCAAGGGGAAAACCCAAAAATAATCTCTTCTCTTCTTATCAAATGAGTCAAATGAGAAAAAAAAAACCCAAACAGCAAAGCCAAGAACTCCTCCAACGACCAAGTCGGCCCTACCATAAATCCTTCCTCAAGCTAGTCAAATCCTTCAAGGTCAATGAGAGTCAAACCTTCCTTGAATTGTTTCAATTACAATATTCAGTCCTCTACTTCCCTTATGCAACTTTGGCCCTTTGTAGACAACATAAACTCTAACTGTTACACAGTAATTTGTCACCATTTGTCACTGTCCGTGTTACCCCTCTCCTGCACATTGGAGAACACTTTCCGGGACTTGTGAGAAGTGACAAGACTTGAAACCACTTGCATCATTACCCTCTGAACATAAGCTTCATATGCCCTGAAGACATCTCCTGCAGCTTGCCCTTAAAAATAGCCCTTTTTACATTAGCACTGGGCCACTGTGTTCTTCCCGCGCCAATGGGGAAAATCCTATAAAAGGGGCGCGCCATTAGTGCTCTGTCCGAGAGTCGCAATCGTGCCAACCTTTTTGGGCAAAGTTTTTAACCAATCAACCTCCGAAAGTTCTCTCCAACTCATTCACCAACTGAATCTATGTTAAGTGAAGATGGTTTGGCTTTAAATCTCCTTGAATGGGAAGTAGTTTGCCACCATTCCATAGAAGTTTCCAAGTGATGAAGCCAAATCCATTATTGTTGTGATTGATCTTATCCCTTCCTTTTCATCTATAAAAGCTTTTCTCCATGCCTTGAGCAAGCTAGTGGTAATGGTAATTATACTGGTGCTGAAAGGAAGATATCAAGAGATTAGAGTTGCAAGAGCCTTCTTTGTGTCCATAAGGCTTAACCTAAGTAAGGGGACCTTGTCACCAAAGAGAGAGAGGCTTGTCCCTCATCCCTTCAAGCTTTGCAAGACTTGTGTAGCTGAGCACCCAGCCAAAGGAGGACTTGATGTCAAGACGCTAGTTGTATTCTCCTTTGTTGATTATTAATAATAGATGACTATCATTATGGTTCCATTCTCATTGTTGTAATGATTAATGTTGAATTATGTCCTTCCTGACTGATGTATAATTGCATTTATTAGATTTCATGCTTGTGTTTGTGTTTTTCCCTTTGTGTGCAGGTGTCCATTCACAAAGATAGTGGAGGATTGTGACCGGCCAAAGCAAAGGAGCGTGGGCGACATCTCTTCTACGAACAAAAGCGTTGGAACCCAAGTAGGTCTTCATCACCTACCTTTTATTTGCAATTAGTAACTTGCGTGATAGCATTGTTTGATTGTTGCTAGACCCGTTCTGGGCTAGTAGGGATCGCCTCTATCCATAGAGGGGATTTACCTCTCCAACACATGTCATTTTTTGTTTTTTTATTTTTTCTTTCAAGTTGGGCTAATAATTCTCTTTCTGATCTTCTAGATCACACTAGGTGCAAGAAGAGAGCATAATCAAGAAATTATTGAACTAACAACTCTCTTTTCTAATCCTCCAGATCACGCTAGGTGCAAGAGGAGAGCATACTTCAAGAAGTTATCAGTTTTCCCTTCTGTTGTTGTTGTTGTTTTTTTTAAGAAATTGGCTACCTAGTTACACTTCCCCGACAACAGTGCCAAAATGTTTGGTCAATTTAGTGTGTCCTAAATTGCTACATTAATTATCAATCCGGGATTCGTAAGCTGATGAAATGTGGTGCATTATATGTGCAAGACAACCTATTTCTTACTTTTTGTCGTTTTTTATTTTTATTTTGTTTTGGGGGTTTTTATCTTTGTTTATCTCCTAATGTGAATGGAAATCCTATCCTTGAGTTTTAATAATACTCTAGAAGGCAAGTATGGATATAAATTTTTAAGGCAATTATGTCCTCTATAATGATTTCCAAAACTTTAACACTTCAGAGGGTCTTAGAGCATACTAGTGATGAAATTAATACTTGAACAAGAATGAAAATGTGCTACTATTCTAATCAAACAAATAGTAGACTATTGATCATGAAACCATTATCCCTGTTGCTGTCTAAATACAGAAAAATGAATTAAGCTACTGCACTCAAACAAATCAAAAATTGCAATATAATAAAAGTAAAATCAATTCACATCATTCATAGTTCGATACCTCGCCAGGTAGTCTAAGCTATGGCTTTCGGAGATAACGTCAATGATATGAGCAAGTTGATATCTAATTGTAGAAAAGTAAAACTAAAATCAAATCACATCATTCATAGTCCAGAGCTCACCAGGTAGTCTAAGCTATGGCTTTAGGAGATAACGTCAATGATATGGCTTTAGGAGTCACTAGTTATTGCAAAGATGGTATGAAAAATTCTCAGGCCTACTCTATCCTGAAACACACACACACTGATCAGTGTTATCAACAATATACAGAGATGAAAGATCATGTACAAAAATGAAATGTTAATTACCATAACAAATGAAATATACACAGGTGGATAACTATGGAATATGTGCAATGAAAATAAGGAAACAATGCATAAAACTTTACAACAATAAGAAAAATGAAACCTCAGTGTGCAGTGGCCCTCTGCACAGCCTCGGTCGACAGGTTATCAGTCAAGAATTATGCTCATGCAATCATGTAGAAACAGGGTCTTCTTTATATTTCAAAACAGAGTTAGAACAATAAGACTAGTGTCATGGCACAATGAACTTTAACAACAAAATTACATCAACAAAGACTAACTTTATGCGTATAGAAATGTGTTATTTATAACAAAAATTCATAACTATTTTCCTGCAAAAGATCCTTAACTGAAGGCACGTAAAAGGACAATGTTCGTAAGCTTAGCATACTGGATGCCGAGATTATTCAATCTAACAAGAGTGGCTATTGGATTCACATCCTGGGGCAGTCTACAGGTGGCAACATGACCCCAGGGATCTAGGAACGGTCACGAATCCTTCAGAATCCTTCACGTGTTTAAATATAGAGTTTGGTTGCCATAGGACTCCTTCGTTGGACCATCCTTTGACCACCGTTGACCACAGATTTCCTTAATGAATCCGACTGAACCAATAGGACCTGATCCATGTCTAGGTCATTTATAACTTGCCCACGTGCCTTGTTCTTCTTGATGAGACCTGTAACCTGGAGTTTAACAAAAACAACTGCGGAAAGTTGAAATAGTTGCGGAAAGTGGCTGCAGTCTGTAGCTCATGAGAAAAATCTAATTCAAATAGCAAACGCAAAAGCATAGTTAGAAAACCATTTTAGTGCTCCTTTAGAATCAATATGCAATGATTTTTGATAGCTTATGAGGTCTAGGTGAGGGGACAAAGTCTAGGAAAGTGTGTAGGAGATATGCAAGTTCAAGGCTCAACATACCCCCACTGTGAAGGTGTTGCATGTCCCCATGCAACCAAAACTTTGACCATCCTCCCTTCAATTCATGTGTTCTGAGACCTCTGCTAGCACATCCAGTCTTCTTCTCTTCTTTCTTGGTACCAGTATCATCCTAGGCTTTCTCATTAAGCACTTGAATTTGAGGTTGATAACAGCTCTACTCAACCTCTTGCTCTTTTTCTTCAAATTCCTATTCTTCTTATGCCATAGCCCAAGATGCAACATGGTGTTGTCGTGAATGATCTTATCCAATCGGCTTTGTTCCTTTAATGTTTCATTTTCTCTTTTGATGTGTCTATTTAAGACCTCCAGTTCAAAAATTTCATGTTTCAGTGATTGGATTAGAGCTTCCTGTGCTGCATTAGGCTGGGCAGATGAAGGGCCTGGATCTGTGGCAGTCTTCTCCAACAACTCAATATAATCATACATTTCTTCCTGGATTGGGCCTATCTTAGGTGTAGTCTTTCTTTGGCTGACCCCAAAATCCAGTTGAGAAGGATTGATCTCAAAATCTGGCTGAGAGGGACTCATGTCAAAATCTGGTGAGAAATAGGAGTATGGTGTGGGCTACAGCCAAGAGGGATTGCTAGAGGCTGCTCCGGTGTTTCTCCTCCTAAGTCAATGAAGTGGGGCCCTTTAGTTTGTACTGTCCTCAATTTTCCTTTAAGTCTGGAACTTCTTCTTAAATTTTGTGAGCTAGTATCCTCTTTCTCCACACTCTATTTTTCTTTCCCTTTCTTCTTTGCTACAACTGATTGTTCCTGAAGATAAACTAGTCTTTCAGACAATATTGGGTGGTCCTCTTCTGAGGAAGGTTCTGGGGTTTGATAGACAGCCTCAATGTTTCTTTTCCCTTTTAATTTTCTCTGCTTCCTATCCTCAGTTCTTTCCTTCTTACTTTCAGATAGCTTCTCTTCTTGATTAATTTCTTTGGCTATGTTAGTAGGAGTGTCTTGAATTCTTACACTGGTTTTCTTTCTCCTACTCTTCCTTGCTAAGATACTCTCTAGTGTTTCAGGTTGATCTTGAAAGAAGTTTCCAACCAAAAATTGTTCCCAAGTGTCCTTCTTTTCTTTCAACTATTTTTCAATCAAAATTTTCACAAGGCCGTGATGGTACAGGTGGGGTTCTATGTCCTCTGGATTCTTTTGGACAGTTGTGGACATCTTTTTTAGGCTATTCAATAAAAAGTAAGTCAGGTTGAGGGTTTGATTTTATAAGAAATTCATTAGCAACCGGGTGCGGTACATATACATGGACCCAAAACGTCCTTCACATGTAATGAACTTTTGGACAATCAATAATAGACTAGCCCACTTGTATTCTAAAGCATAGACATGGATTCCTCATTTGAAAATAGTTATATCCCTACCTGGATTGCGTAGGATAACCCTCCAGGACCTCTTGTCAAAGCTTTTGTTCTTGAACCATCGTTCCCCCTCCTGTGGGAGTTCCATAGCGGCTGCTATAGATGCCTTAGTGACTGAAAACTTAAGGTATCCAACCTCAACTTCCATATCATTAAAAGACCACGCAAAAGTCTTTGTAATTTCCTTATTGTAGCCCTTGAATTTATGAATGAACCATAGCCACCGTGCCTTCTTTAGTATGCTTTTCAATTACGGATACCCCTCCATGAACTTGGGCCCTTCTGGTTCTGCTCTCAACAAAAGACCCATTCCTTCCTCCTGTCTTAAAATACGTCTATGTAAGGGATTAATGGAGGTGAGACGACTGGGTTAGCAGGGAATGGACAAGGTTTATGGAGAAAAATCAGTGACTGTAAATGGAAAACAGAGAACAGGTAGCGGGAGTGAGTTCACGGAGCGGAGCGAAGGCTTATGTGAATAGGGTAGAAATGAAAACATGACTTCAAATAGAATAGTAGGGGAGTAAAGTGAGCCCGACAGAGTTTTAAACTGGATGGTTGTGGAGTAGACGTAAACATGATCACAAAATGGCTACGGAATTTGTGTGGTGGAGAAGATTTGTGATCAAATCGACCACGTCCCCATAATTAAAGGTGGAGTGTCAAAGTACAGCCAAACAAGAGTTAGATCCAGAGGCTGATCATGAGGCCATTTGAAAAATAAATGCAAGGTTCATGGAGGAATCATATAAAGGTCATCTAACGGTTATGGAGGCTATCAATTCCAATCATTGCATATAATGGAGCCGTGGTTTCATAACTATATAAAATGTGTTTTAAATTCTATTTGAAATGAATCTTACTCATACCTTGGAATTATTGCCACTTTTCGTCCATTAACCTTTGATCAACTGCTCCCTATTGATGATTTTAGGTGCCTCATGTCTTCAAAATATGTCCTTGGTCATACCTGCATTTGGTTCTTTTTATTATTTGGCCAACATCTGACTGTCATTGTTGAATAACAAAGTTCCAGCTGCGAAATCAACGACTGGTTGCGGAATCAGTTTGTAGCCGCGGAAACAGGATTCAGCTGCAGAAATTGATACAATGAACATATGACTGAATGGAGATGGATGAATGATGACTGATTGAACAAAAACTAGTCATGAAAAGACTTTTATTGGCGGAATGAAATGAAATGAAGTGAAATGGGGTAGAGTGGAATGAAATGAAGTGAAGTGAAATGAAACTGTGAAATGAGAGAGAGATTTTTTTTGGAAAAATATAGGGCGTTAGAAGGTTCTGATTTTCGCCCTGTATTTTCTGTATAAGACTACCAATCAGTGATTGGTTTTCAGGCTTATACAATTTTAATTTTATTTTTTTTTTTCAAACAGAAAAAGAACAAGGACTAGGTTGGTGGAGAAGAAGGATTTTTCTTCACCAGCCTTATTGCAGAATTATCCCGAAAGATTTTGACAAATTCTTCCTTTGAGAGTGGCTTATGATAGATCTTTAATCGATGACCATTCACAATAAGAGGAGTTTGATACTCATCAATGGTTTTGATTCTTATCGCTCCATTGCTAAAGACTTTGTCGATTTCATATGGCCCAAGCCAATGAGTCTGAAATTTACCTTTGAAATCCTTAAACCTGGAATCAAATAGCAATGCCCAATCTCCTTCTTGAAACTTTTTCTCTTTTATGTATTTGTCATGCCACTTAGCTCTTTGATATTGAACTAGATCAGTTCTTAGGATTGCGTCTTGTTTGATCTCATCTAGTTCATTCAACTGCTCCATTCTATGCTTTTGGGCTTCTGATAGATCCATTCCCAACTGAAATGCCATCTTGAAAGTTTTAAATTGGAACTCAATGGGGAGTAGGACTTCTCTTCGATAAACAAGTTCATAGGGAGAATCTCCTGTTGTATTCCTCCATGTAGTTCTATAGGCCCATAAGGCTTCAGGAAGCCTTTCTACCCAATCTCTTCTGTGTAGATGAACAATCTTGGTAATGATGCTTTCAAGAACTTTGTTTGTAGATTTGTTTGCGGATGGTAAGGAGTAGATTTTCTGTGCTTGACTTTGTATTCTTCCATCAGCTTCTCCACTAGGTTGGATGTGAATTGGCCTCCTTGATCTGTCATAATTTCTCTTGGAACACCAAAGCGAGTAAAAATATCCTCATAAAGAAAACTAATAACTGTATGCTCAGTAGTAGAAAATAATGTTTTGGCTTCTACCATTTAGTGACATAATCAGTACATACCAATATATACTTTTTTGTTTAGATGGTGGGTTAATATGTCCAATGAAATCTAAAGCCCACTTTTCAAAGGGTTCGATGAGTACCTGTGGTTGCAATGGCATTTCATTTGAAAGGGTAGGTTTCCCTACTCTTTGGCAACTGTCACACCTTTTGACATATTGTTTTGCATCATTGAAGAGGGATGGCCAATAATATCCTAAAGAGAGGATTTTATAGGTTGTCCTTTTGTCAGCAAAGTTTCCACTGCATGGTTCATCATGACATGCTTTGAGGATATCAGGCATTTCATCTGCCCTAACACATCTTCTGATCACAAGATCTGGCCATGTTTTAAACAATTAGTTAGAAATCCATGAATATTTTGAACTCTCCTGAATAATCTTTCTTCTTTCACCCGGAACTAAATGTAGAGGTAGTTTCCCTATAACCAAATAGTTAGCTATATCTGCATACCAAGGGGTCTTAGTAGTTACTGCAAATAAATATTCATCGGGAAACTTGTCCTCTACAGGAGAATCCTCTTTAGTATTTTGAATCCTAGGCAAGAAATCAACTACTGTATTTTGTTTCCCTGTTCTATCCAACATGGTAATATTGAACTCTTGTAAAATTAGGAGCCACCTGTTGGTCACTTTAATTGCTGATTAAAGTGCTACATAAATTGTCAACCCAAGGAAGTTTGATTATTTCAAAGGCAACTACGTACTATATATACTCAATCTTAAAAGCACTAAAAGTTGTAGTACAACAAATCACACCTTACTTTAACAACTGAAGCTCCACTCTGTGTTAGAGCAATTATACTCTATTGCAGATATCTATCAAGGAATGCTTAATTTCATTGAAGGAATAATTCAACAGAAAGAAATAAATCCTCAAAGGAAAACAATGGCTATGTTGTAACAAAGAATCAGGACCCTATCCTCGGAGCGGGAACCTTCAGCACCTGCCTTCGTTTATCTAGCTCAGAAATTCACTCTGTAAACTTAATCACTGGTGATACACTCATGAAATAAATTTGACCAATGCAACAATCGATTAAGAAAAAGACAGAGTTTTAGCAATGATAAAACAACATCCAGAAAACAGTACTTGTTAACAAGGTATGAATAAAAATCACACTTGACACATTGTAGAAATATAATGGGTGAATCTTGTGATGAAGGTGGGCCCTGTCCTTCTCACAAGATTCCCCAGGAGACGAGAACTTAGAAAAAGATGTTCAAAACAAGAGCTTTATTCATCCATCAATATATCATGTTACAACAAGAATAAATTCTAGTCCTATCCCTTCAACTTAGCCTTTTCTGCAGTCTTTTCCTCCCCCTCTAATGTAGGTGTCTCCTCTTTATAAAGAGGAGACATCTATTACAAAATATTTACATTATAAACTCTATTTCAACCCATTATGCAAAAAATAGGGAAATCAGTTTCCCATCAACAAAATGTCGTTACAATAATACTGTCTTTAGATTACGGATGTTACATCCACTGTAACAGCTTCCTTGGTGATCGATCTGGTTCCTCTGTTGTTTTCAAATTTGGAATGAAAATCTCAATTGTTTCAGCTTCGAGATTTGCGTGCCATTCTTGCTGTTTCAGCAATTGCAAAAATAGTCTTGCCAACTCCAGGCAGTTTCAACAAAGCGGGCTGCACATCATTCTTTAATTGTTCAGCGACTAAATAATTCAAAGATTGACTATGAAGACAACGTGATTATATGTTAAATAATTAAACATATAGTGATGAGAAGATTCACTGCATACCTTTGGAATAATTGAGTCAAAACACTAACAAGGACTTTCAAATATGGGTTGAAAAGGGTGACATTATAACAAAATGTATAGTCAAAAAGAGACAATATGAGGTCCTAACACCACCTTGTAATTCTGCCATCAGTAATAGGTTTGTTCATTAGATATCTAATTGCAGAATGATCAGTATGAATAAAAGTTTCATACCTTGTTATATAATGTTTGAACTTATTGATTGCATGAACAACAACGATGAATTCTTTTTCAGTCACAGTATAGTTCAACTCAGTGGGAGTTAAATTTTTACTGGTATAGTAAATGGAATAAGGAACTAAACTTTTGACCCAACACAGCTCCTAGAGCTGTATCTAAAGCATATGTAGAAATATGGAAAGGAAGTTTCCAATTTGGTCCTCTCAAGATAGGTGCTTCAGATATTCTTTTTTCAAAGTTTCAAATGTTGATTGGCAATCAGGACCCCAATTGAATTCACAATCTTTTGTAAGAAGTTTGAAGAGTGGAGATGTTATTTTAGTGAAGTTTTCTATAAATCTTCTATAATATCCAGTGAATCCCAGAAAACTTCTAACATCTTTTTGACAATATGGAATAGGCAACTTGGAGATGACTTCGACTTTTGATTTATCAACTTTAATTCCATCCCTTGAAATATGATGTCCTAAAACAATACCTTCAGTAAACATCATAAAACATTTTTCATGGCTTAATGAAAGGTTTGTTTCTTTACATTTTATAAGGACTTTTTCCAAATTTTCTAATGCCTCTTCAAACGAGTCACCATAAATTGTAAAATCATCCATATAAACCTCTACACAATCATGGATTAGATCAGAAAAAATTCCTAGCACTTCTCTTTGGAGTGTTGCGGGTGCATTACATAATCCAAAAGGAATCACTCGATAGGCAAAAGTTCCCCACGAATAGGTAAATGTGGTCTTATCCTGACCTTCAGGTGCTACCTGAATTTGATTAGAACCACTAAAAACATCCAGAAATGAAAAGTACTTTTTTCCTGCTAATGTATCTAATACTTGATCGATAAAGGGCAAGGGAATGTGATCCTTAAAAGTTGCTTTATTCAATTCCTTGTAATCAATGGATACCCTCCATTTGCCATTCTTTTTAGGTACTATAACCAAAGGAGAAACCCATCGGCTATCTGAAATTGGATAAATGAAGTTTACATTGAGTGGTTTTTGGAGCTCTTCTTTCACTATCTCCCTAAGATTTGGATTCATTTTCTGATTGGTCTACTATTTTCCTCGATATAGTCTTAGGGTCAATACCTTTCATATCAGTATACTCCCATGCAAATGCAGTAGAATGTTTCTGCAAGATTTTGGTCAGTTCTTCCTGTTGTGATTTTTCCAAATTTTTGTTGATATTCAATGTTTTACCTAGAAAAATCTCAATGGTAGAACTACTGAGCTCTTCCATAGAGTAAAGAGACATTTGTCTTGATGATAAATACTCAATGTTAGAATCTAACTGAAATTGTGTGAGGTCATATTCTGAAAATGTTTCAAAATTTTTTAATGTGTTCAGAATTTGACTATCTTCACTAATTTCAGAAATGGTAAAGATAGGTTGTATAGTGTCCTCATCATCGACCCATTCATTGTCTCCTACTTTTGTAATTTCTTTTGCTGGAGGATACAAATTGAATTTCTTTGTCGAACTACCATCAGAAATGTACATATCCCCATATCTACAACTAATGAAAGCATCGACTGTGGCTAGCCAAGGTCTTCCTAAAATGAGTGGGTGCCCTCCTAAATTACTCTTGGGAGTCAAAATCATGAAATCTACTAGATATTCCCAAGAATCTAAGGAGACTAAAATATCTTCTAGTACACCATCTGGTTTGATTATTGGTCTATCTCCAAGTTGCAGTAAGGTGGGTGTAAAAAGAAGATTAGGAAGTTTATGCTCTTCCATAGTCTGTCTACTCATAATGTTGATAGTAGCCCATAAGTCAATCAAAGTGTTTGGAATTTCTATCCCGTTGATATGTGTCTTGAAAATTGGACTACTTGGATTTACATACTTCTGCATGGTAATTTTTCCCATCATGATATTTGCAATTTTTCCTACCAGGTGGATTCTTCTTGTATCTCTTGGTTTCCTTCTTGGTCTTTTAAGACTCAACTTCTTTATTGTTTTTTCTAGAATAGGAATCTCTCTAATGGCTTGTAGCAAGGGCATCTTGATACAAACATTATTTAATTCATCTAGAAAATCATAGTCAGGAAACAAGATTTGTTTTTCCACCCCTTTGTCAATTTGTAATCTTTCAGGGAAAGGAGGTGTGGATGAAGATGCAGGTTGCTCAACTATACGAGTTATGGGGGTTGACTCTTTTTCTTTTTCCTTTTGAGTGTTTGGGTTTTGAAGAAATGATTCCTCGGAACCTTTATTGAATTTAAGAGAATCCTCCTCAGAAGTACGTTGCTCTCGAACATCTATAGAAGGTTTTTCTAAAACTCTACCAGACCTGAGCTGTACATCATTAGGAGGAACAATCATATAGGTAGGAAATTGTTGTCCTTATATCATGTAAGCATTCTAAGGATTTTTATTGTTAGGATTTGGCAATGGTAGCGCTGGTAGTTGATTTTTCTTTTGTTGAAATGGAAGAAAGAGTTGAGGATTTGGATTTTGTTGAGAAGGTTGTTGTTGTGGAAATGGCAATGAAAGTTGTGGGTTTTGATTTGGAAGTTGTGGATTTTGTTGATTTTGAAAAGATGGAGGATATTGATAAAATTGAGCGAATCTCCCATAAGTATTTTGCATCCCTTGTGCCCATGATCGATATGGATTTTGAGGTTGGGGCCAAGGTCGTTGCCAAGAATTCCAATTTGGCAGGGGCTGAAAGTTCATAAGGTTGTTAAATCCTTGATTTTGTTGCCCTTGCCAAGGTATTCTTGAAACAAAACAAAGGGACTCTACTGAATTTGGATCTTCTTGAAAGACAACCTTGAGCCCAGGAATTGAAGGACAATCCTTGGTTTCATGACTTTTTGAGCAAATCATACATGTTTCTACAAATTTTGCATCCAAGGGGCATTCCCTTAGAGCATATTTCTTCCTACGTTTTGGACAAAAGGTGGCTAAGGCATCAACTTTTGTTTTCTGCTTGTTTTGTATTTTAAGGGTGTCTAGTTGTTCACTAAGGCTCCCTAGAATATCAGTTTTGAACTCATCAAGAATATTGCCAATATTTTCCCTACTTACTGATCCTATTGCAGTTTTGTTCGCTCTAATAAGAGAAGGATCTATAGGCCCTTTCCCGTTTTAGATTTTCCCCTTGAGAGATGGACACATAGTTCTGTGATATCATGAAGTGGAAGTTGAGAAATATCTCCCTTCCCCATCATGTTTAAAATATCTATCCATTCATCTCTGATGGCTTTTAATAGAAGGGATTTCAAGGTTTCCTCGTCTAAATTACTCATTTTTGCTCTCTTTAAATTGTATTGAAATCTTTCAAGTAAATCCTCCAAGTTTTCATCTTCTTTTTGCATCATTTTGAATACCTCATCCTTATGATTGGTGGCATGCAATAGTCCAAGTATCTATCCAAAAATGTTTGTTTCATATCATTCCAAGTCATAATAGATTGGGTGACTAATCCCATGAACCATTTCAAAGAAGCTCCCTTCAACATTGAAGGAAACAGTTTGAGTTTTTGAGAGTCTTCCATATAGTCAGAGGTTCGGCACACGACTTCAAACTCAAATAGAAATGTTTCAGGATCCTCACTTCGCAACGCATAAAAGTTTGGGAGGACAGATGGTGAAATGTTTTTTGTTGTTGTATGGGTTCCCTCATCAGCTATAGGGAATCCAAACGAGTTATCTCCTTCCCTATTTCCCCCATTATTACCTTCACCTCCACCATTGTTACCTCCATTATTTCCTCTTCCTCTACCTCTACCCCCAAATCCATTTAATACTTCCTCTGTCATGGTAGTTTCCTCAGAGTCTTCTGGTTCTTCTATCAAGGGTGGATGAGAGAGAGTTTATTCCTTCTCTTCTTCAGGTGATTCTACTTCTTTGATTACAATATGTTCCCCTGTAGAAGTGAAGAAAGGTTCTTTTCCTAGATTAGATTTAGTAGATAGTGTGGGAGAATCATCTAATTCAGCTGCTGCTCCTTGAATTCCAGGAATCCTAAGGCTAGGAGTAGATGGAGGTGAATCTTGTCTATGCCTTGGAGTGGTTGGAGTTGTGAAAATCGAACTCTTGGCCCTAA
Organism: Pinus taeda; assembly: GCA_000404065.3. Lineage (NCBI taxonomy): Eukaryota > Viridiplantae > Streptophyta > Pinopsida > Pinales > Pinaceae > Pinus > Pinus taeda. Next base: position 82,858 of record APFE030238078.1, read on the forward strand.
CTATAAACCTTCCCCTAGAATCTCTTGCTCTATGCATGTCATTTTTTTTATTTTTATTTTTCTTTCAAGTTGGGCTAATAATTCTCTTTCTGATCCTCTAGATCACACTAGGTGCAGGAGGAGAGCATAATCAAGAAATTATTTAACTAATAACTCTCTTTTCTGATCCTCCAGATCACGCTAGGTGCAAGAGGAGAGCATACTTCAAGAAGTCATCAATTTTCCCTTCTTTTTTTTATGTAAGAGATTGGCTACCTAGTTACACTTCCCCGGCAACGGTGCCAAAATGTTTAGTCAATTTAGTGTGTCCTAAATTGCTACATTAATTATCTATCCGGGATTCGTAAGTTGATGAAGTGTAGCGCACTATATGTGCCAGACAACCTCTTTATTAATTTTTGTCGTTTTTTATTTTTATTTTGTTTTGGGGGTTTTTATCTTGGTTGGTCTCCTAATGTGAATGATAACCCTATTCCTAAGTTTTAAGAATACTTTACAAGGCAAGTTTGGGTATTTTAAGGAAATTATGTCCTCTATAATGAGTTCCAGAACTTAACACTTCATAAGGTCTTAAAACATGCCAGTGATGAAATTAATACTTGAACAAAAATAAAAATATGCTACTATTCAAATCAAACAAATAATGAACTACTGATCATGCAACCATTATCTCTGCTGCTTATCTAAGTACATAAAGAAAAATGAGTTAAGCTATTGCATTCAACAAATCAAACTAATAAATTCACATCATTCATAGTCCGAGAGCTCACCAGGTAGTCTAAGCTATGGCTTTTGGAGATAACGTCAATGATATGAGCAAGTTGAAATCTAATTTCAGAAAAGTAAAACTAAAATCAAATCACATCATTCATAGTCCGAGAGCTCACCAGGTAGTCTAAGCTATTGCTTTAGGAGATAACGTCAATGATATGAGCAAGTTGATATCTAATTGCAGAAAAGTAAAACTAAAATCAAATCACATCATTCATAGTCTGAGAGCTCGCCAGGTAGTCTAAGATATGGCTTTAGGAGATAACGTCAATGATATGAGCAAGTTGATATCTAATTACAGAAAAGTAAAACTAAAATCAAATCACATCATTCATAGTCTAAGAGCTCGCCAGGTAGTCTAAGCTATGGCTTTAGGAGATAAGTCAATGATATGAGCAATCTGATAGTTAAACTAACTAATAAAGCAAGTAAATAAAACTGAAATCAAAGCATACTTGGAATTAAAAGACTAAGAAAAGCAAAGTCAGCACAGGGACTATTTCCATATCACTAGTTATTGCAAAGATGTATGAAAAATGCCCGGGCCCACTGTATCCTGAAACACACACACACTGATCAGTGTTATCAACAATATACAGAGCTGAAAGATCATGTACAAAAATGAAATGTTAATTACCATAACAAATGAAATATACACAGGTGGATAACTATGGAATATGTGCAATGGAAATAAGGAAACAATGCGTAAAACTTTACAGCAATAAGAAAAACGAAACCTCAGTGTGCAGGGGCCCTCTGCATAGCCTCAGTCAATAGGCTATCAGTCAAGAATTATGCTCATGCAATCATGTGGAAACATAGTCTTCTTTATATTTCAAAACAGAGTTATAGCAATAAGACTAGTGTAATGACACAGTAAACTTTAACAACAAAATTACATCAACAAAGACTAACTATATGCATATAGAAACATGTTATTTATAACAAAAATTCATAACTATTTTCCTGTGAAAGATCCTTAACTAAAGACACGTAAAAGGACAACATCTGTAAGATTAACATACTAGTTGTCGAGATCATTCAATCTAAAAAGAGTGGTTATTGGATTCACATCGTGGGGCAGTCTATAGATGGCAACATGACCCCAGGGATCTAGGAACGACCACAAATCCTTTAGAATCCTTCACGATTTTAAAAACAAAGTCCGGCTGCCGAAGGACTCCTTCGTTAGACCATCCTTTGACCACTGTTGACCACGGATTTCCTTACTAAATCTGGCTGAACCAATAGGATCTGATCCATGTCCAGGTCATTTCTAACTTGCCCATGTGCCTTGTTCTTCTTGATGACACCTGCAACCTAGATTTAAAAAAAAACTGCTACAGAAAGTTGAATCAGCTGCGGAAAGTGGCTGCATTCCATAGCTCATGAGAAAAATCTAATTCAAACAACAAATGAAAAAACATAGTTAGAAAACCATTTCAATGCTCTTTTAGAATCAATATGTAATGATTTTTGATAGCTTATGATGTCCAGGTGAGGGGAAAAAGTCTAGGAAAGTGTGTAGGAGATATGCAAGTTCAAGGCTGAACAGATGCCACTTACAATACCATGGGAAAATACCATGGGTGGATGCCACTTACAATATCATGGGTAAATTCCATGGGTGGGTGGATGCCACTTACAATACCATGGGTGAATGAATACTATGGGTCGATGAATACCACAGGTGGATGCCATTTTTCATTTAGATCAGAGATACTGTTAGGACCGTGACAGAAGAAGTTTGGGGCCATATTGAAGATCAATATTAGTCTATTTTGACAAAGGTCTAGGTGGGCCTCATATAGTTGCAGGTTCACGCAAACCAGGTTCAGGTGAGCCAGGTTCAAGCAAGTTGGTCTCAAGCGAGCGTGAAGCCAATGACATCGGTAGTGTCTAGTCAATCCTCACCTAAGAGATCTGCGTTGTACCCCTTCCTAGTGGGTCTTTACATTTGAATGATGTCGTAAAATGAGAGAGTGCCCAATTGTGCAAAGACGTAAGTGTGAACCTCACGACGCTCCCCCTATCCACATTGCATGAGTTACACCAGGGTGTAGAAAATGAGCTTAAGGTATGAGAATAATGAGCTCTCATGGTGTACAAGGATTCGTAGATACTAGTCAACAAATGTGCGATGAAAAGGGAAAATATCTCCAAGACCGTGATGAGGCAGCTGCAAGAAGGGTGCAGCTGGAGCAGGCCATTTCAAGAGAATGCAGTGAGTTCCCCGAGCTCTAGATTCAGTCAGAGGCCACTTCTAAAGAAAAAGTGCAGCAACTGGCAGATACGCTTAGAGAATAAAAGGTGTAGGTGGATAAAGTTCATTTTGATCTAGAAATCCAAATTATTGAGCTTCAATTGACGCTGAAATGCACCACACCACCATAGATCCAAAAGCAGTGCGAGGCTGTGATTAGAATAGACAAGCAATAGCTCAATGCTGAAGTCAAGTAGTGTATCTAGCTGTTTGAAGAAACTCTAGAACTGCGGGCTTTTCTACAGGAGGACCCATAGGTCAAGAAGATCAAAGTTTCCATTTGGGATAAGTGGCTACAATATGATAAGAGAAAGGCAACGACATGCACCTTAGCCCCTGTGCAACAGCTTGCATAGTTGAAAGAGGGGACATCCCTATAAGGATAGATCGAGGAGCTGCGAAAAAAGATGCAGATCATCACTACATGAATGCAACCATGAGAATAAGAAGTAGGGAAATTCTCACAGACTATGGAAGACACACTTAAGAATATGCAGTAGATGCAACAAACCATTGGATTAACATTGTTGAGCGATAACAAGGTGGCTGTTAACCCCTATTTACCCTACATTAATTATTAATCTAGATACGATTTTTTATCTCAAGAGTGTACTCAGTCTGAGGCGGTCACTTGATCAAGAGTAATGTTTGTAGTATAGTGCTTGCAAAAGTAATTGAATGCTGGAAACAAAATCTAATTGTAATGGAAAGAAACTTAAATTCTTTGTAACTAAATCATTCACTCAAGAAACTACAACAATCATTAGTCAAGGATGCAGTAATGATAACTCTTTCCCCTGTAAACTGAAGTAAATGAAAATCAATCACAGATAAGATCTCAATCTGAGAACTAGACAACAGTAGTCAATGTTTGTTACAGTTGTAGATCTTTCTATCCACACTCAAGTAAATGCTGGAAATAACAATTCAATTAACAGAAAAGGAACAAAAAGTAAATCTATTGAAAAGATCAAACAAAAAAGCTTAATCTACAGAAGTAAATTGACCAGCAATCTTAACCAAAATGAATTGAAAAACAACCTTTAACTAAGAAAGGAACAACAAATGTAATTAAATCTACAGAGATTGAACAACAAACTTAATTAAGTGTAAACACACAATGACTATAGAGTAATTGAATCAGTAATCTTATTCTAACACGCAAGACATTAACCACAGATATAAAGGAGTGAAAATTGCAGTTATAATGGAACAACAGTTAAATGAACAACAATCACAATTGTAAATGAATCGTAATTAAATGAACAACAATAGCAATCTGTAAATGAACAACAGAATCTGAATTAGACAATGCAATATTATTTCAGAATGAACAACATGACATTTCAAGTCGTAAAGAATAATCTTGCTATCCAATTACGATTTTGATATAATAGATCAATTCAGGGAAATGTTCAGAAAGAGAAGATTACCGAATAAAGTAAATTAAGGAAATTCAAAGGAAATCAAACCACACACGATTGTAACTATAAAATAATGATACAAGAAGCAAGTGGATCCACTAGGGTCAAGCCCTTAGCCACCAGGGAAGCACTGTTGCGGTTACTCCAGGATCAGATAATGGAACAACAACTAAGTTATATATTAATCATAAATGGTAGAGTTACAACGATCGCTCTTCAAAGAGATTGATGATCAAAGTTAAGAGTACAATAGTAAGTTCTACAAATTGACAATAATATCCACCCCTTGGGCTACCAGTGCTATCCCTTTTTATAATGGCCAAGTGGAAGTATCAAGAGTACTGATAAGTCTTGAAGCAATGATCCTTCAGGATCAAAGGATCCTAAGGGATTCACTTTATCTTTTATCTCCAATTATTGTTTTTTCTTCTTGTGTTGATGCCACGTTTCCTCTTCCTTTTCCTGGATCATGCGCTCCGATCTTGATCTCATCGTCTGGATACAGATTCCTATCAAAGGGACAACAATTGCTTCAGCTTTGTCTTTTCCTCTTGAATAGTGATTTTCCATTTTCTTCACTTTCTGTATAGAAAAAGACAATAATTAGTCATTTTGCATCAATCACAAATCTCCTTAATTTTATCATAATTCTTTAACATATTTCCATCTTAGAATGTAAGGAGGTTATGATTCAAAGGAAAATATAAAGAAATAAGTGGTAAATACATACCTTTTCCAATGTTCAACACACCCCCCTGCTTACCCTTTTTCATGCCCTCATGAAAACATTGTAATTAACATGCGAGGCAGTTAGAGAATAGGTTGGAGAGGGATTTTCATGTAGTGGTTTAAAACCATGATGTCTAGCTAAAACATCAAAAATATGCCCTGTCTGGTCTTCAAGCAATTCATATAGGGCCTTATACCCTACTGCAGGATACTAGATAATTGGACTTCGAAACCTACAACCTAGCCAATATGGGCCTTCTCTCAGGATGACGTTACTATAGGTAACCAGATGATCAACATCTAACTTAAAATTTTCGTAATTGAATGGCTTTCTATCCTGAACATTCTGATTGGAAGTCTTCCATCAGAGTTTAGCTACTGCTATGGCAAGGTATTTGATGGATAGGAAGTTTTCTACCACTTGCTAGAGAACTACTGTGTGAACGGGCCCCAATGTATGGATCACACCCTTCTTTCTCTTTAAGCCTCTATGCTTATTCCACAATTGTAATGGGTTTCTTGGTTCACCCCTTATCCATAGATCTAACCCAGTCTCCTATCTCTGAAAGGTATTACGGGTTTTAACCACTTTATCTGGTTAACAACAAAAGAGATGAATGCTTGAAGCTGGATATCACCCACAAAAGGGCTAGTGTTCTCCTCCGTTTCACCGTCCAACAAAAGTTATGCAAGTAAAACTCACATAGCAATCGCTGGACTTTCACCCCATAATGTTTATAGTAGTTTATAAAATCATCAATAGTTTTTAACTCTATAGGCACCCCTTCCTTGACAACCTTAATTTTTAATTGTAAGTACCTTTCCATAAAAAACAAAGCATAATTTTTGGCAGGTGCCCTACATGCTAGAACATCAATATATAGAGAACATAGAGCATCCATCTGACTCATAATTGTGTCTAGTCTATTAGTTACCTTTTTAACTTTTTCCTCTGCCTTCAGACACCTATCGAAGGCCTCACTCTCTGATGCACTGATGTTATTTACCTGTTGCTATAACTTTTGATATTTCTCCTGAGGAACAGTTTCCTTTGTGAGATTTTCTATCATCTACTGGGCCTGTGCTAGATTCTCTTGCAGTCTCACTATCCTAGGATCATTCTCCATCAAAACATTTTTGGGTTGGAGATCTACTTGGATCTCCTTATTGCAACATCTGGTTCCTATATTCTGCGTTTCTTTCTCATGAACTGTCTAATCGGTCGTGATGCTAGAGGACAATGCCTCTATCTGGACGTCCTTATTACAGATTGGTGTGTCTTTTGTTTGGTTCTTTGCGTTTATAACAACCGCATGTTGTTTGTTGTGGTCCTGAATGATAATGGGTTTAGTTTGATTCCCCTTGGTCTTCATTTTATGGGGCTTCGTCTGGGTGGCTGCGTCCTTTGTTCTAGGGGTTCTTTTTTAGATTATCCCCATTTTCAGGACCCTTATTTGTTGTCTGAGTTCCTTTACTATATTTAGTAGTCTTTTTTGTTCCTTTCGCAGCCTTTGGATTTCATTCGTTTTCTTTGAAGGAATAATTGTTTCTTTTCTTGGGCCTAGGATTTGCTCTTCAGGGATTGTATCCTCGCCCTGGCTTATTTCCATATTTTCTTCTTGGAACACTTATTCAGTGTTCTCGTTCTGTTGATCAGGTTTCTCAGGGGAGGAAACCTTGGTTTGATCTATTATTTCTCGGGTGGCTTCTTCTTCTATTTTTCTTTGTCATTCATCTCCTTAGATGCACTCTTACTGTGAGCAGAGTGTTCCTGTAATTGTCCTACCTCAATATTGAGGTTGAGTGGGTTATGGGGCTGGATGTACTCACCCATGTTGGCCAAAATTTGGGCCAGTTTGTCTTCTTGCAGAGGATTTTGTAATGGGCTTTCACTAGGTGGTTTTGCTTCCTCCCCTTCTTCCTCGCCAGAGTGCTCAGTTTCTTGTTCCGGTTCCTCTTCTTCATTTTATTCTAATTCTTCTTCTTCATTTCCCCTCCTTCAAGTTGTGGGGGTTTCTCGTCCTCTGAGTCATATATCTCTAATGGCTGGCTACTGTTTTCTTGGGGACTTCCCAACATTCCCCTGATTCTCCCCAATCTGGTAGACTGTCTTTGTTTCTACGGTCTCATTGATGTGCTAGCAGTTCTTTTTCATTTTGGGGCTAGTAAGGCCATTCCCCCATCTGTCGAGAATACCAATTCTTCCCAGCTAATCTACTGTTGAGTGAGACTATATCTGAATATTAGTCGAATTAAGCCATGATGACTTACTACCATTTCTAAATGACGAGATTTTCTTATGCTCTGAGTAGCATCATGCAATAAAAATTTTAAGTATGCGGGAAAATTTACAACACATTTTTGTTTTAATATAGCTAATAATTTGAGATGGTGTGGTCTTACCACATCTTTTCTGCCATCGCATGTGATGTAGCTTCGCACAATTTTGGCTAATTCTGCCCAAGCTTCTCCCAGGATTGCAGGCAGGACTCCTTTTCCTTTGACAATAAGGCTTTTTCCTTCATCCCGGAAGATGGTTATAGCATCTTGAAGTCTCACTTTCTTCTGGGTCCATATTGGTCCAACAGCTAGCAGTCCCAATACTTCAACAATTATCGCATCTGTTACTGTTATTTTCCTTCCCCTCACCATGGAATGATCTTCCTGCAAATTCTGCAGAAATTCAATGGCCACCGTCCCATTAGACTACTATAGTCGGTTAAGGTAGGAAATCCATCCTGCTCTTACTAAAATTTTGCATGCAACATTGGAGATTATTAACACCTACGGTTCACTATGTATTGATATGCCTTCCATTTTTTTCAAGCTTAGCACACTGTGAATTTTTACAGAGTAAGAAGACAGAAATGACAATGGAACAACAAGTTGTTCAAGCTTAGCACACTGTGAATTTTTACAGAGCAAGAACACATAAATGACAATGGAACAACAAGCTGTTTAAGCTTAGCACACTGTTAATTTTTACAAAGCAAAAACATAGCAATGACGGTGGAACAACAAGCTGTGCATATTGGGAAATATCAGTACTATTAAACTTGTTATTCCTGAGTCCTGATGGAGTCATAGTACCTCCAAATAAGGAGTTGACATTTATGCCAATGTATTATGGAGGTCACCCGTACCCCCCTAAAATGTGATAGGCCGTCCTTGGCCAGCAAATAAAGGAGCAACATGCTGGACTGCAGTGATAAAATAGAATAAAGGGACAACGTATATATCCATGATATGATTACAAAAAGCAATGGATTACTAAAATCGAGGCTTATGATGGAAATCGTGAATAGGTATGCAAATGCCTTGAAATGATGCGAAAAATAGAGGAGAGGATGGCTGACGTAAGTAAAAATTCTTATGCGTCATTATCCACTTTAACCATTATGATTGATTTATAAATGATTTTCATGTGTAAGAGGTTCGAAAAGGTTATATAACATAATCTCATTTGAAATCAAGGTAGAGATATAAGGAAAGGGTTTATAATGACTATTGGTGTTTGAAAAGTATGACTTCAATACCATCAGCAGAGCTCTGTTGCCCACAGGTATCCATAACCTTGACATAGTTTCTTGTTTCACCCTTGGAACCATAATCCTTCATGTATGCCTAGAAAAGTGCTGTGTGATGTCAGAATGGCGGTCATTATGCTAGCTTGGTAACCAGATGAATCACAATCCCATTCACGAGGAAGGAGTGAAAGGTGGGCAGGTGGCTCGTGATGAGACATCATGTTCCAAGGACTTTTTATTTTTATGATATGCCTCTTAGATCATATCCCTGGTGTGGTGGCCATAGTGGGAATGCCACTTCACTTTCTTCCTTATGATCATGGTAGGCTGGCTTTTGATGAGACCCCATGTCCTTCATCTGACAAATCATGTTAGTAATCATATAGATATATATTTTTTCTTTTATTTTATAGCACTTTCCTATTTATATACAGAGGATGGCTCAACACTCCTTAAGAGTAGGGATGGTGGAAGAAGTCTGAACATCTCAATAGAGAAAAATATGCCCTTATTTTTATTCAATAATAATGAACAAAGAGAATTATGAAAATTAAGAAAGAACCAACATGACAAAAATAATCAATCAAATTGGTTTTAGTGAAAATAAAGACAACAAAGTGATATAAATAGTTATGTCATTTCCTCTTTTTTTTCTTATCGATTCAAAGAAATTTCTCTAAAGATAATGATTTTTCTTTGATTTGCTAATTTTAGTATCCTCTAGTTTTTGTATTCCTGCATAAATGTATATATGTGCCTTAAAAGGATCATCATTCAAAAAAATGTTGTAAATGATGAGACACATACACACATGAAAAAAAAAAAGCACTCAAAAAGTGTTGTTCCTTAGATGGAACCACTGTTGTTCCTAAAGAGGGAAAACAAAAGAACATCTGCATGCAAAACTATGGTTCCTTTAAAAGGAACAGCAAACAAAAGAAAAAACACTCTCGAAACTATTGTTCCTTAAGAGGAACAACAACTATTCCTTAAACAAAACAACAATTAAAGCAAGCACGAAATAAAATGTTGCTCCTTTGGCGGAATAACTGAAGATCATCCAAAATCAAAATTGTTGTTTCTTCGGAAAGAACGTCAAAAAGAAAACAATGTAAAGGAGGGTTGTTCCTTTAAAAGGAAAGGCAAAACAATCTAGCAGAAGTGTTTGCCTTTGGAAAGGAACGACAAAACAATCTGGCAGAAGTGCTATTCCTTCGGAAAGGAACAACAAAAACGAAAGTGTTGTTCCTTTCTGAAGGAATAGCAAAAATGCAGAAATGTTGTTCCTTCAGAAATGAACAGCAAAATGCGAAAGTGTTGTTCCTTCGGAAAGGAACAAAAAATATGCAGAAATGTTGTTTCTTTAGAAAGGAACAAAAAATATGCAGAAATGTTGTTCCTTCGGAAAGGAACAACAAAAAACGAAAGTTTTGTTCTTTCGGAAAAGAAGAGCAAAAATGCAGAAATATTGTTCCTTCCAGAAGGAACAACAAAATGAGAAAGTGTTGTTCCTTTAGAAAGGAACAACAAAAAATGAAAGTGCTATTCCTTTCCAAAGGAACAACAAAAATGTGGAAATGTTGTTCTTTTGGAAAGTAACAACAAAAAATGAAAATGTTGTTCCTTTGGAAAGGAATAGAAAAAATGCGAAAATGTTGTTCCTTCAGAAAATGAACAGCAAAATGCGAAAGTTCTATTCCTTCATAAAGGAATAGCAAAAAGGCGGAAATGTTGTTCATTCAGAAAGGAATAGCAAAATGCAAAAGTGTTGTTCCTTTGGAAAGGAACAACAAAAAGATGGAAATGTTATTCCTTCGGAAAAGAAAAATGTAAAAGTGTTGTTCCTTCGAAAAGGAATAGAAAAAAGGTGGAAATGTTGTTCCTTTCCAAAGGAACAGAAAAAAAAATTAAAAAAAAAATGTAGAAATGCAAAAATTTGTACAGAAAGTAGTTTATACAAGTAGAAAAGAAAAAATTATGTACAAAATTTAAGAACAATGAAATTATTTCGTGAACCAATGCTGAGGAAGGATTATTTTCCTCAGCAAGAATCTGCATATCAGAATCTTCCCAGAGCTACTAGTGAAAGGATTCTTGAGTAAGCAGTCTACAGTACAGTCGCACTCGGTGGCCATTTGCTTTAAAGGTATGTCCAGATCCATCAATAGTAGTCAAATTAATGGTTCCATTATCATGCACTTTCTATATTTCATGTCGTCAAGCCATCAAGTCTGAAGTTTTCCCAGAAAATATTGAAAGCTGGAGTCCTATAGGAGTGCCCAATCTCCCTCATGGAAGATTTTCTTTTTGATCAGGGCGTTGTGCCATTTTGCTCTCTGCTATTGAATTAATGTAGTGTGTTGAAGAGTCGAGAGACTAATTTCATCTAGCTTGTTAATTTTCTGTAATATGTTAGTCTAGGCCTCATTTAAATCTAGATTGATCTCCTGTGCTATTCTTAATGTTTGTATTTAGAACTCTATGGGAAAGATGGGTTCTTTTCCAAATACTAGCTGATATGGTGAATAACCGGTGGTGTTTCTCCTCGTTGTTCGATATGCCCACAAGGCTTCAGACAATCTTGAAGCCCAGTCACACTTGTGTGATGCAACGTTTTTTGTCAATATTGCCCCTATCACTTTATTCGTGCACTCTACTTGGCCATTTGCCTATGGGTGATACTGAGTGGTAATTTTGTGCTGAATGTGATAATTTTTTAATGTTGCACTGATTTTATTACCTACAAGTTGTGGTCCTCCATTCATGATTATGTCCCTCGGGAGGCCAAATCTCACAACTATTTGGAACAGGAAATGAATCACAGAGTCCTCTGTAGCTCTTGGAAGTGCCTCTACTTCAACCCATTTGGTAACATACTTTTTTGCTACTAGAATATATGTTTTCTGATTTGATGATTGGGTTGATTGGTTCAATTACTAGCTGTGGGTTTAAAGGTGTTTCGTCGGACTGTCCAAGGCGTCCTGCTCTTTGGCAACTGTCACAGGCTTGAACAAATTTCTTAGTGTCTTTAAAGATTGTGGGCCAGTAATAACTTGTTTGCAAAACCTTGTGACCAGTCCTTTGATCTGCAAAATATCTTTCACATGGTCCATCATGATAGGCTTTTACAATGTCAAATATTTCGTCTTCATAGACGCATCTTTTGATGTGCATATCTGCCCCTGTATGAAATAGGTAGCCCCTAATCCAAGAAAATTGGGTACTATGTTGCACAATCTATTTTTGTTCATTGGGGGTTAGATGCTTTGGTAGTTTGCCTACTGCTAAATAATTTGCAACATCATCATACTAGGGTGTCTTGACAATAACAACAAACAAATGTTCATCTGGGAATTGATCTTCGACTACTGCTGCGTTCGCTGGCTTTGGCATTCATGAGAGGAAATCAGCTACATGATTCTCTTTCCCATGTCGATATTTTATTGTGGATGTCAAATTACTGCAATAAAATTAACCATATTGTTACTCTACCATTTGTAGCAAGTTTTTTTGCTAAGTATTTTATGGCAGAGTGATCTATATATAAAACAACAAGATATCCAGTGATATAATGCCTAAATTTATTTACAACATGTATTACAGCTAAAAACTCTTTATCAGTTATGGTATAGTTTAGCTCAGTAGGAGACACATTCTTGCTGATATAATAGATTGCATATGGTTTTTGTCTTCTTCCTGCCGAAGGACTGCTCCAATAGCTGTGTCTGAAGCATCTGATGAAATTTGAAATGGAAGGTCCCAATTTGGGCCTCTGAGCATTGGGTTGTTAACACAAGATTTTTCAAATCTTCAAAAGCACGGTTGCATTTATCTGTCCAAATAAAATCAACATTCCTTATCAGTGCATATAGAGGTGTAGCTATTTGAGAAAAATGTTCTATGAATCTCTTATAATAACTAGAAAATCATAGAAAACTACTTACCTCTGTCTATGTGGTAGGAGTAGGTATTAACAAAATTATTTGAATTTTGGTCGGATCTACCTGTTTTCCAACTGCTGAGATGTAATGACCTAGGATGATCCCTTCAGTCATCATCGTAGAGCACTTTTCATGGCTCAAGCAGAGCCTGGTGGCAATACATTGTTGCAACACCTTTTTCAATGTGTCTAGTGATGGCTTAAAATCATCTCCATATGGTGTGAAATCATCCATATACACTTCAAGCCCTTCATTTATTAAATCTGAAAAGATGTTGAGGATAGCCCTCTGAAATGTGGCAACGGAATTGCATAGGCCAAAGGGTAGGACTCTGTAAGAAAATGTTCCCCAAGGACAAGTAAAAGTAGTTTTGTCCTAGCCTTCAGGGGCAATCTGAATCTGGTTGTATCCACTGAAGCCATCTAAGAAAGAAAAGAATTTCTTTCTAGCTAATGTGTCTAATACCTGATCAATGAATGGAAGGAGAAAGTGGTCTTTCTGGGTTGCTTTGTTTAATTCTTTGTAATCTACACAAATCCTCCACTTTCCATTCCTTTGGCACCACTACTAGTGGAGAGACCCACTTGCTCTTGGAGATTGGATAAATAAAATTTACATCCAAAAGTTTTTGTAATTCAGCTTTCACAATATCTTTCAGGTGAGGGTTGAGTCTCTGTTGGGGTTGGTGAATGGTTCTGACATCCTTTTTTGTTTAAATGTGGTGTGTACACAGCTGGGGATCAATTCCCTTCATGTTTGGATAATCCCATGCAAAAGCTTCCATATATTTTCTCAGTAGTTGTACCAGCGTTTCCTCTTGTTTAGGAGCTAGGTTATTGTTAATGTTCAAGGTTTTTCCTAGCTCAATCTCTATAGTTTTGTTGTTTGAAACAGAAGTAGCGGGTATTGATTGATCCTGAGTGTCTTTGAGGGGATCTTCTTATAGTTCATTATCAAATGCTGCCTCTATCATGTGACATTGTACATGGGATCTAGATTCAGATTGATTAATGAAGTTGTTAATAACATCATCCTCTATTTGGTCTTTAAAATCGAGGGCACCTTGTATGGTTAATGGGGACCTAATTTTTTTTGTGAGGTATGATACATGTTGTTTGTTAGTTTTCATTATTGTCAAACTTGGCTGGGCTAGAGGGTATAAAGCTAGATTCTTGATATTACTCCTTCTAGCTATAGTCATACTGCCTTGTCGGAAGCCAATGTACGCATCAACAGTCGCAAGCCAAGGCCTACCTAAGATTAAAGGGTGTCCATCGAGTCATTTTTTGGGGTTGATTATCAGAAAGTCGGCAGGGTATTCCCAGGAATCTATGGATACCATTACATCGTGTAGTGTAACTTCTAGTGTAACCACTGATCTGTTAGCTAGTTCCAATAAGGTGGAGGTTGGTTCCATTGATGTAATGCCAAATTTTTGACAAGTGGTGGTTGTTATAATATTAATTGCAACTCCTAAATCAACTAGGGTATTTGAAAAGGTTTTTCCATTGATTTGCACCATCATTATAGGATTCCTTGGGTCTTCATATTTGACAGGTGCTTCTCTTCCTGATAATAGATCAGATAGGGCGCCAACTACTTGGATGGTTGGGTTAGTTGTTATTCTCCTCTTTGGCTTCCTTATACATAACTCTTTGATGATTTTTGTATATATTGGGATATCTTGGATAGTTTGGAGGAGTGTGATTTTTATACACAGATTTTTTAGTTCTCCCAGAAGATCAAAGTCAAGATGTTTTATAGGGAATGGTATGATTAATCGTTCTGGGAATGGGGGAGAAGATGTGGTTGCTTGGTCATGAGTTTGTTGTCTGACCACATCCTCTTCTTGTAGTGGTTGTTCTGCAGGTAACTGATTTTCAACTTGAGTATTTTTATCTCCCTCAGTTTCTATTATGCGCCCAAACCTTAATTGAAGGTCATTGCACTCCCTTACATCGGTTTTTAGTTCTGGTGTTTCAATTATCTAAACAGATTGAATCGATTTATTATTTGGGTTCGGGTTGGGTTGGGCTAGGAGTTACGGTCTTAAGTTGGACTGGGGATTTTGTTGTAGTGTATATGGCACTGGCAGTGTGGGTTGAGGGAGAGGAATGGTTCCAGCTAGCTGATTCATCGGTCTTTGCCAGTTTGACTTCCAGGCTTGATTCTGCGAAGTGGGAGGGGACCATTGTGTTGGATATGCATTTTTTTTCCAATATGATGGAGAGTAGGGAAAATTTGGCCAATTAGATTAGCTTGTTTGAGTTGGCCATGGTGATGAAGGAAATGGTTGTTGTGACCAGTTTGGAAAGGGTGGCTGATTTTGCTACATTGTATTATATTGTTGAGCATGATATTGCGGAGATTGGAAAGAAGAAGATGGATCAGAGGGCATACCTGGTTGTCGTGGCTACCATTGACGACACTAATTGAGTAGGTACATTTTTTCTGATTCTTCCTCCGCTTCCTTGTACACTACTTTCAAACCTGGGAGTGAAGGGCAGTTCTTTGTGGAGCGATCTTTTGTACAAATAGCGTAGACTTGAACTGCATCCAGTGGGCACTCTCTATGGCTGTGTTTCTTTCTGCATCTAGGGAAGAATATTGCCATGTTTTTCTCTGCTTCTACTTGTTTCTGTTTAGCTTGCGTAATATTGAGCTGCATTTTCAGAGTCCCCAATATATCAGTTTTGAAATTCTCCAGTAAATTCCCAATTTTTGCATAGGTTACTCCTCCACCAGAGATCTTGTTGTCCCTTGTAAGCATGTCACTTTCCGTTGGTTTTAGCCTTGTACTGCCTTGTGAACTCCTGATGCACAAATCAATAATGTCAGCAAAATTTTCTTAATAAATGTTACATTTTCCCATAATATTTAGTGTTTCAATCCATTGTTTCTTCATCCCTTTAATTGATTTCATTTTTAATACATTGTCAGGTAAGGATAATGATGCATAAGGAGATCTCTGAAGATTATACTGAAAACGTTCAACATACTCTTCTAGTGTCTCATTAGGTCTAGCCACCATCTGAAATATTTCATCTTTTAATTCTCTAGACCTACAATAACCATGGTATTTCTTTAGAAAAGCACCTTTCATCTAATCCAAGTCATTTATAAAACCTCCACCTAACCCCATAAACCATCATAAAGCTACTCCTTTTAATGTAGAGGGAAATAATTTTGGTTTTTGGGGATCATTGGTATAGTCATACCCCCAGCATAGCGCATCAAATTCAAACAAAAATATGTCTGGATCTCCTGATGTTAGGCCATGGAATGTAGGAATAGGTTGAAGAGGAATGGCCTTCATAGGCGCATTAACTGTAGTATCTACAATGGGATATTACAGTGTGGAGGTTTGAGGTGTTTGTTGGTTCTGGGCCATTTGGTCGAATATGTGGCGATATCCTTCTGGGATTTCTAGGGGTGTATTCCTAGGCTGGTTAGAAGGAGCAAGAATGGCCTTAACAACACTTTATTTGTCTCGGATGATGAGAGTTCCTTGCTGAACTAATGTCTGGGGGGATCTTAGCATTTTAGGTTCTTTAGCTTTGTTCTGGATGATTTTGACAACGCTTCCCTTATCTGGGCTACTTAGTGGCTGAACTATTCCAAGAGGAGATCTTGTTTCTTCAGTTTCCCCTATTTCTCCTCCTCCTCCTTCAGATATTACTAAGGTTCCCTTCTTGTAACGATTTTAGGCTAGAATTCTCAATTTCTTGAAAATCTTGCTCCTCTGCTTGGCTGCGCACCTCAACGAAGGCTACATATGGTGATTTTGTGGCCCGAAGGGAACTAGTAGGTTGTCTAGAAGCAACTTTTCTAGGGCCTACTGACGGTTGAGATTTTTATTTTTTAATGATATCGTCTATAAAGGTCAATCGGCCAAGGGGCACCAGTCCCTTAGCTTTATCAGGTTTGGGTAGTGGTTTTGGATTCTTTTCAGGATTTTTCTGCTCAGTCATGCACACAAATCAAGTACTTATTTATACCCAAAATAATCAACAAATCTGCAGGAAAGCAGGCGGGGGAGCAAGGCTATTACATGCTCCGTATGCAGATTCTTACCTTTTGTTTTTAAAACCCAACTCTCTCCTAGCAAGTACATACACTACTCTCTTTTCAAAAGAAACAAATGGCTACACTCTCCCCGACAACAACGCCAAAATGTTGAGAGATAAAAAGGTGTATGTTAACCCCTATTTACCATACATTAAT
Source organism: Pinus taeda (assembly GCA_000404065.3). NCBI lineage: Eukaryota > Viridiplantae > Streptophyta > Pinopsida > Pinales > Pinaceae > Pinus > Pinus taeda. The sequence continues at coordinate 99,737 of APFE030238078.1, forward strand.
TATCAATCCAGGTACAATTTTTTATCTCAAGAGTGTACTCAGTCTGAGGTGGTCACTTGTTCAAGAGTAATGTTTGCAGTATAGTGCTTGCAAAAGTAACTAATTGCTGGAAACAAAATCTAATTGTAATGGCAAGAAACTTAAATGCTTTGTAACTAAATCATTCACTCAAGAAACTACAACAATCATCAGTCAAGGATGCAGTAATGATAACTCTTTCCCTTGTAAACTGATGTAAATGAAAATCAATCATAGACAAGATCTCAATCTGAGAACTAGACAGCGATAGTCAATGTTTGTTACAGTTTTAGATCTTTCTATCCACACTCAGGTAAATGCTGGAAATAACAATTCGATTAATAGAAAGGGAACAACAATTAAATCTATTGAAAAGATCAAACAAAAAGCTTAATCTACAGAAGTAAATTGAGTAGAAATCTTAACCGAAATGAATTGAACAGTAACCTTTAACTAAGAAAGGAACAACAAACCTAATTAAATCTACAGAGATTGAACAGAAAACTTAATTAAGTGTAAACACACAGTGGCTATAGAGTAATTGAATTAGTAATCTTATTCTAACACAAAAGACATTAACCATAGATATAAAGGAATGACAACTACAGTTATAATGGAACAACAGTTAAATGAACAATAATCACAATTGTAAATGAACTGTAGTTAAATGAACATCAATCGCAACTATAAATGAACAACAATAGCAATCTGGAAATGAACGATAGAATCCGAATTAGACAATGCAATATTATTTTAGAATGAACAACATGAAATTTCAAGTCGTAAAGAATAATCTCGCTATCCAATTACGATTTTGATATAACAAATAAATTCAGGGAAATGTTTAGAAACAGAATATTACTGAATAAAGTAAATTAAGGAAATCAAACCACACATGACTGTAATTGTAAAATAATGATATAAGAAGCAAGTGGATCCACTAGGGTCGGGCCCTTAACCACCAGGGAAGCACTGCTGCAGTTACTCCAGGATCAGATAATGGAACAACAACTGAGTTATATATTAATCATAAATGGCAAGTTACAGTGATCGCACTTCAAAGAGAGTCGATGATCAAAACTAAGAGTACAATAGTAAGTTCTACAAATTGACAAGAATATCTGCCCCTTGGGCTACCAGCACTGTCCCTTTTTATAATGGCCAGGTGGAAGTATCAAGAGTATTAATAAGTCTTAAAGCAGCGATCCCTCATGATCAAAGGATCCTGAGGGATTCACTTTATCTTTGATCTCCAGTTATTGTTTTGTCTTCTTGCACTAATTCTGTGTTTCCTCTTCCTTTTCCTGGATCATGCGCTCCAATATTGATCTCCTCGTCTGGATACAACTTCCTATTAGAGGGACAATAGTTTCTTCTACTTTGTCTTTTCCTCCTGAATAATGCTTTTCCATTTTCTTCACTTTATGTATAGAAAAATACAATAATTAGTCATTTTGCATCAATCACAAATCTCCTTAATTTTATCATAATTCTTTAACATATTTCCATCTTAGAATGTAAAGAAGTTATGGTTGAAAGGAAAAGATAAATAAATAAGTGGTAAATACATACCTTTTCCAATGCTCAACAAACATCAAACGAGCCAACTATGGAAAAGGTGGTGGAAGAAGTGTGACAAGCAGCCGTTCAATGCATGAAGGTGCTTCACCTAGTGAAGTATTCATTCACCAACCTGAAAGCAGAGACCCAGAGAGTACCAACGGAGTGACTCAAGGATGAGTCATATCATTTTGTTGGGTTTTGGTTCAAATGGGGTCCCCTGGGTCAATTTTGTTAAAATATTATAAGTCTCCACATTTTGAGTAGCGGCGCACATGTAGCATAGGTCAAATAGGAGTCAAGGGGTTTTAGGAAAGTCAAAACCCCTTATATTTTGCTATTATTTTGATATCCACCCTTGGTTTGTGGACCATGGTATGGTAAGGGTAAAGGATATATAAAGGGATGTCTTAGAAAGTCTAAGAAAAAATGAACTTGATGGATGATATGTTTTTGAGTCTATAATTGTAGATCTTTCTATTTTTTTGGGTGAAGGGGAAGGCTCCTCCAACTAAGTGCGTAGAGACCTTGTTAAGTTTGCAACTGAGTGCATGGGCCCCTGCAGCTGTGTGCGCAGGGTCTCGAAAGTTGTATAAGGAAAATCTGAAGTAATAAAAGATATTTGAAGTAATTATGTGTCTAATTTTATGTATTTATGTATTTCATGTACTTACACGCAACTGAATGATATTTATCTATATTTTATCATAGTTACTTCGCAAAGATTTGGATCAACTATTAGATGTTATTTATGCATGATTAGATAGTGAGGCGAAGATTATGACTCTCTCTAATTGCAAATCATTTGAGTTTCATGAGTAAGTGTTTGTGAAGGTCAGCTGAGAATTAAAACTACATAAAGCACCTTAAACCACATCACATAGCCTTCTGGATGTAGAAGCCTGGTTCTAGCATCCCCCAATACTGCCTTAGGTGAGACTGTAGCTTGCGCTACGTGGGTTGTTTCAGAAAGGGCTGGTAATGTAGGGTTTTGTTGGTTAGCACAACTAACTTTGAACTTGGGTTGAAGCCCCCTCAAGCCAACGCAATTCCACTCCTACTCTACTTAAGGTTTTCAGTATTAGGTTATACATCTATCTTACTTTTTTATCACATTATCCACATTTATGTTGAATGAACAATTTCTCACCTAGAAGCAATAAATTACAATAATAATGAACAAATACACTAAAAAAACATCATTCACATAACATTAACATAATTGTTAAAATTTGGAATGAGGCCAATAATATGATTACTGATAATGATATAATTTGTTACTATTTAAACAATTACAACTTAGCAAAAAGTTTGAAGGATACTTAAAAAATCTCATTTATATATAATATTGAATTGGTAAAAATGATATATATATATATATATATATATATATATATATAATATATATATATATATATATATAAAGATTTGGTTATATGTGTGTTGTGTGTGTGTGGATAAAACTAATAAAATGAACATAAAGTCATCTAGGAGGCTATAAAATCCTTTTAACCTAACTCCTAATAAAAAACTCATTTAAGCATAGTTTTATTTTTAAAGCAAAATAAGCATTTTAATGTTTAAAAATAATGATAGGAGTAACAATTTCATTGACGTCTATATCTACTTTGTAATAGGCTTTCCTATTAAAATTTAAATTTCCGTACATGATTCCAATCTTACAGGATATGTTTCACTAATAATTTCCTCATCAAAATTACGATGTGACAATTTCACCATTATCAAGATTACCATCTAACAAATCTTCGAGACAATTTTTCCTCAGGTGATTCCAGTGCTGAAAAATGGAAGGTTAAGCATCTCAACCATTTTGAATGTAATTATTGACTACATATTCCAGCTATTAGGTATTTTGCTTAGTTAATGGTTTTAGTATTGTGTTGCATTCAATGCACAAGTAATAGTTTGCAATAATGATTTAGACTGTGTCAAACAAGGTTTTAGATTCAACTAAAAATGTAGTTTTATATATTCTCTAGGCACCTAGTTTTTGGTGTGGCGTGGAAAAGTGGTATCTTAATGTGAGAAGAGATTTGAAGCTCCAATAGTTTTTCAATTTGGGTAACTTTGTGTTTTACTTTATTTTTTTTCACTCTTCCTCTTAACTTCCAACATGGTATCAGAGTTGTAGCTTGGTCCAGCAAGCTAAAGAGAGCACCTAAAAAAGGAGGTTGTGTTGAATGTTTTATTTCATATTAGAGTCATAATTAGGTTTTCTCATAGTCAATCCATTTATTTTCCTAGCTCATGGTTAAGGACCATAATTGTTATTGATTCTTTTGGAAGGGTCACCATTTATGTTGTAATCTTTGACAAAGTGCTGCCAAGAGAGGAGAAGCTACCAAATTTTACAAAGGATAATCCCAAGAGGATCTTCCAAAGTTGTAAGTTATCCTCGGGTTTTATAGTGAAGAAGTATATCTCTAACCTACATTGTTTCAAGAAACAAGAGAGAGTTGTAGCTTAATCCCACCATCGAGAGAGAGTGTAACTCAATCCCACCATCAAGAGAAGTAGAATAAACCATTGTAACCCAAATTGACTTTCACCTAGGTTTTAAGACCCCTATTAGGATTTTAGTGAGAAAAAAATCAAAGAGAAGTCCCCCAATCCAAATTTGTTACAAAATTTGTGTATGGCTTTGTCTAGTATTCAGAACAAATAAGGTCCCACACTAAATGGTACAAATTATGTAATGCGGTAAATTAATATGATGATATTTTTGAATAATTTGGACTATTGGGAAGCAATAGTCATAAAGTATTAAGAACCTAAAGTTGTAGACTTAGTAGCAATGAAAAATTCCCAATGAAATGTTTTAGTAAATTGTGAAAGAAAGAATTCAGGGGAACTATGAAATCTACACTATGGAGTTGAAGACTCCCTATTCCCTACTATTATAGTAGAAAACAATTATCATCAAGCTTGGGAAATTTTGGAAAAAGCATACTAAGTCATAAACAAGGTCAAGAATGCAAAGCTTCATATCCCCATGAATAAGTTTGAAACATTGCAAATGTGAGATACTGAAACAAAAAATCAGTTTATGACACAAGTCATGGAGGAAGTAAATTAGCTTAGAACTCATGAATAGGATGCCACTAATCAAAAGGTGGTTGAGAAATTTTTAAGAGGTCTCCCAAATTCATTTGACATGCATTTCATAACCATATAAGAATGTAAAATCTAGCTTGGTTTTCAATTAAAGAATTGACTGGATCAATGTTAAATCACGAATCAAGAATTAATGGCAGACATGAATCATTAGAAAAACCCTTTCAAACTGAAGCTACAATTTAAAGGGCGAGGCATAGGTAATAAAAGCAACAGAGGAAGAGAAAAATAGAATTCTAGAAATAGTAACAATGCATCAAGTCAACTTGAACAACCATAGGATCAACCTCAAAATAAAATAGGATGAGACAAAAACAATAGATGAAGAGGAATAATGGACAAGTCAAGTATACAGGCTATTACTACAATAAGTATGGTCCTTTTGAATGTGAATGTAGGAAGAAATAGTCAGATTTGAACAAAGGCAATGTAAATGTTTCAAACATTGATGAAGGCATAACATATTCCATTTTTATTTCTTATTCAGTAGCATAATAAAATAACAATGAAGATCTCTGGTTACGAGATAGTCACTGCAATAACCATATGAAAGATAACAAATATTTTTTTTCAAGTATTCATGAAATAGTTAAGTTCTAGATTAAATTGGGTAATGATCATCCTATTAATGCCTTAGGAAAAGGTATTGTTACGATTTTAAACAAGTAGAATGAAAAGAAGGAAATTCACAATTCCTATAATGTATACAGATTGAAACACAATCTATGAAGTGTAGGCGATGAGTGAAAATGGTTTTGAAGTCAAAGGTCCTACCTACATAATTCTCGACAAACCACCCATTCAAAGAGTCATAACAAGGATCCAAATGACCAAAAATAAGATGTTTCCTCTAGTTAGGAGAAATGTCTAGTTTCAAGAAAGCAATTTACAAAAATTATATCGACAAACACAACAGGCTCATTATGGCCCTCAAGTGGTGTCATAGCGTGTTTCATATAGGCCTCACTTTCCACTCGAATCTGGTTATTATTTCCCTTTTTATAGAAGCCATAAATGTGACCAGTTTGTATTAAAATACCCTTGTAACTCAATAGACCAGTCCTTGCTTAGGAGTACGTCGTAGGCTTTTGGTATGTCAACAATTAAAATATTTATACAGTGGTGAACTCATTGATGAGATGATAATCGAATAAGGAAATTCATGAGTTCACCAATAGCTTGGATGAGAGATTTATCTAGCTGAATAATTTGTGCATTACTTTTGTCCCATTTTGCATTTATTTTTTCTTGGAAACATAATTGGATTGCATTTACATATTCATAATAATTGACTAAATAATTATGGAAGTTATAATTGAAAATTTCAAACGTTAACAAAAATGGAGGGCAGATAATGTTAGCTTCTAATGTTATAGTATTAACTACACATTCAAGGGAACCATGAGACTTTTCAGACACCTTAGGAAAGGAAGAGGCTTTGTCACCTGAGGAAGGTTGTGAAAATGATTGGACAAGAAGGACACGTTGGTTTTCTATATTTACAAAATCTTATATGGAAATATTGGTACGAGCTCTATTTAAATATTCAACAATGTTATAATCAATTGTTTCACCTTTGGCAAATAGTGCCAAAGTGTATGGAGGAGTAGCTTTGTTTGACACTTCCAGAGTGATGGACTTACTTTTATATTGGAGGAACTATTCTTGGAAGTGGTTGTATCTCCAGATCTACTCCATGCACTATGGGTAGGATTTACCCGTGGTGAGATTCTTCTTAACAATTTATCCTTTAATTGTTTTCTCGTCACCTATTGTTAAGAAATAGGCCCTTTTATTGTCAAATTATATCGATTGTTTCACTTCTGAGGGGGGCCTCTCTTTGTGGGGGTTCTTCAACACCCTTCTTGTTAGTGTTACAGATATAATTGAAAGTATTCACTACATGTCTAGTGCCAATACTTTCTTCAATTGTAATAGGTTCTTCTCTTTCTTCCATTTGTTTCATCTACTCATCTACTAATAAGGAATCGTCAATGTTTGCAACTAGAGCATTCATGATAAGGTTCCATTGTGGGCATGTCTTTTCCGAATGATATTCCTAATGGAAATAGGAATAATTTTCCATACCCATAATTTCTATATTCAACACAACATTTGAACTTTGGGTATACTTGGTAGGTTGGTTATCTATTATTATTACTATTCTTTCGAAAAGGGAAGGAATTAGGAGGCTTAATACTAGTAGAATTATCTCTTGACCTTCTCTTTAATTCTAAAATTTCATTGGTAAGCACTTTCACTGTTTGGGTCAAGCTTTCAATATATAATGAGTCCTTATCTTTAGCCTTACTTGAAGAAGGCTAAGACTTCCTACTAGTTTCCTTGGAGTCTTTTGATTCATCATCATTAGTAATAACTCCAATAGCACACAAATCATTCTCAATGACGATAACTTCTACAAAGTTTGGTGCCAATGTTTCCTTTGTAGCCCTCTTAAGAAATGAGGAAATTTTAGTGGACAAAGTAGCTGTATAATAATTAATAGTAAATGAATCATGTGGTTATGTGCATGGGGGAACATTTTTCAATATGCAATTGAAATTTTGATTAAAATCATTTTATTTATCCTATCCCCCATTTTACTATTTCTGAGCTCTTTGAATAACATGGTGGGAGTCTTGTCCTCAACATTTTTTTCTAGAAATAACTTCTTAAACTCCCTCTAATTGTGGAAAAATTAACAGATATAATATGGTACCATGTTGCTTCTCTACCTTCTATTGTAAAAGGAAAAAGTTTGCAAGACACATCATCTTACCTTTCTTCCAACATCCATGGATGCTTGTAGAAATCGTCAATGTGACCTTCTACCTTTGTTTTCTTATCTAGATCGATATTTGATAACAATTTTTCCAGATATCTAGGAATCATATGGAGATTATTAGGAAGAGAAAGAGGCCCTTGGGCCATCCAATCCAAGTCCTCGTCGTCCATGTCTTTGTGTCTAGGTTTCTCCTCCTTTTCAAAATCCGAGGAGCCTCCTCCTTTACTGCATAAACCATCATTAAATTCAAAAAAAACGTTAGAAAGAATAATGTCCTCCTCATACCCTTCATTAATCGATGAAAGTGGATCATGTTGCACCATATCTTCAGAGGATTCTGCAAAATCTTCAAGATTAGAAAAGCCAAAATTCTCTATTATAGAAACAAATATACTAGAATGAGTTATTTCTTTCTTCTTTATGTAATGGGGTAGATTTTGTACAATTGGAAGAAAACCGATTGCCTTAGAAAACCGATGAGTTATAGGTCAAATTTCCTAGATTTATTCATAGGTAACCTCACATGTAAACTTTGGGCTAGGCTAACAAGATCCTCTTACTTTAGGAATATGAGTTGGAATAGTGGTCAAAATGTTGCTACCTTGCCTAGGAGATGAATGGTTAGGGTGTGTGGAGTTATCGGCCATAAAAAACCAGTGGCCCTCCTTCTAGCACTAGAATGTTGATCGTGCTAAATATCACCAACATACAAGGGATCTCCTTGATTTAAGGTCCCAATTAGACCTCACATCATTTGTTATATGAGTCCCATCCAGAATACGACCTAGGTTCCATTTACTTAAATATATGCCTCTCCTTTAATTGTCAACATGAGAGAGAAGCAAAAATGTCCATTTGAATGAGCAAGCAAGTGTGCCTTGTGAATGTTTGATTTTAGATTCATCAAGGTTCTTTTACTGCAAGGGAGAAGATAAAGTGAGCCTCTAAGATAAAATTAATAGTACTACCCTAATGGAGACACACATAGATGAGAAAGATTCATCTAACAATAGGAATAATAGTTCACATAGATGTGACGATCATTGTAAGCATTACAACACATTTCCAATAATTGAGCACTGAAGTCACCAAAAGAGTTCAATTACTCCAGTACATGTAAAAGAAAACATGAATCATAAAAATCCAAAGAATTGTCATAGAAACATCCGCAATCCATGCGTGAAATTGTTTTGGCCTAAAATGCTTCGATATCAAGCAAAAGTTCCAAGATACATAAATACAATGAACATCTTTAACTCTAATATAGGAGCATTAGAGCCACTACTTGCTCCCCAAAAGTACTAACTATATCACTCTAATTCCTTGTGGGAGAAGTGTTGAATTAGGTTGGGATGGCCTAGGTTCGGACTTTAATGTGCACCAATAAAACCCTCAATCAATGGTCCTTTCGGAAACTACCTGCAAGCAAGTCACAGTCTCACCCAAAGTGACTATGGGAGGTTGTAGAACCAAGTTTCTATAGACTGAGGGATGTTGCAATGTGGCACTTTTGTATTTTCTTATAATTTATCACTTATAACTACTTCTGATCTAGGTGGATGTTGGTGGCCACCCACCTATCCCACTTGGACCCCCACAACTGTCTCTTTCAGTTTTTCAGTTTCCTTAATTGTAGCACAATTTACTATTTTTAACAGTTTTTCGAGTACTGAACTTCCAGAGTCATTTTGAGGCCCTAAACGACGTTTTTTGGGAAATCTAGGAGAAAAATGGATCCATGGAGCGATGTTTCTCTTCCCAAAGTTATATTTCTCGGATAGATCTTTCTAACGAGCTATTGTACACATCAAACGAAGATCATATGCCAATGTTATGACCCCAGGAAGTAGATGTACCAATTTACCCAAACGGGGCCAATGGTTTGGCATTTCATCTTCTAGGGTTAGGTTTTTGGATATTGAGGGTTTTCCAATTGTTTCTCAACAATAAGTTGGCCTTTGAGCCTCATTGTAATAGAGTTAAGAGGCATGTAGCTGCCACATCTCTTCTTAGAGATAAGCTACCATCGCCCTAGCTGGTTTATTTCCATTTCTATTTGTAAGCATATTTTAGTATTTTACATTAATGAAATGAAGTATTATTTCCACTGCATCTCTGTGTTTATGGCTATCTTTATAACTTGTTGCATTCCTGTTTAAATATGGATTAGTGGTATCAGAGGGGTCTTCTTTTTCTCTGTTTTTCTTTGCATGTCCCAACGAGGTTGGGATATAAGGAGTTAGGGCTTGAACTGGTTGAACCTTTGCAAGACCATCCTCGCAAATCCTAACAGTCTCCCATGACGGATGAAAAAAAAGGCAAGGGGGTAGGAGATCTTATCAAAAGCTTGCTTGAATAAGCCCTCGAGCGACAAAGGAACGCGATGATGGACAACTTTTCTCAGATCCTTCAATGGCTACCCAGAGGTGACGCATCGACTTCCAACAACTACTTTGGAAATGCCACACCCTTTAAGGTACAAGTTAATTTTGAAATCCCCATATTCGAGGGTCAAATAGATGTAGATGCCGTAGGTAAATTGTTAAATCTGCTAGATGGGTATTTTTCTATTCATGATTTTTCCAGTTGGGAAAAGATTATTTTCGCTCTTCTCAAAGTAGCCCCCCACATCAAGGACTGGTGGGAAACCTATTGCGAGTAGAAGGGTAAAAGTAAGAGCTCACTATTTTCAGCCACACCCACTTGGAAATCATTCTGGGATGCCATTAAGGAGTAGTATTACCCTGTCAAAATCTATGAGGACAAATACATAAAGTGGACCACGCTGTGGCAGGGAAGGGACCAAGATGTGCCACAGTTCACAAACATTTTTCATACTCTTCGCACACAGTTGGGTATCAAGGATTCTAAGCTGAATTTGGTGCTCAAATACCACGGCTGCCTACACAGGTAGATCTAGGAAGAGATGGAGTTCCTGAACATCTCCTCGCTCGACACGAAGTACCAATACGCTATTAAAATCGAGCAGAAGTTCAAACAAAAGAAGTGAGACTTTGGATCTGTGAATCTGAAGCAAGGGAAAGACTTCCCCAAATCACAGAACCGAGGACAAAGCTAAGATGGGGCAACCTAAGACAACCTGTCGAAGCCACAAGAAAAGAAAAACACCACGAAGTTGAAGAAGGACATATGAAAGTGGTGTGAGTTCCATAAGAGCCTCACTCACAACACAAGTGAGTGTCGGACCAAGCAGTCACTGGTGGCTGAGTTGAAGGCTTTAGCATCATATGCATGTTCCAACCTTGAGTTAGAACCCAACAAGGGGAATGGAAAAGGGAAGCAGATCATTGATGTAGAGACCAACACCACTATTGCCACCGCCAAGATCCAGAAGAATGAGCCTAAAATTCCATAAGAGGGGGAGTGTCTTTTCCACTCACAAATGTGGGTGAAGGGTTCACCACTACAATTCATTGTTGATAGTGGGAGCCAAAAGAACCTCATTTCAGTAGATGTCGTGAAGTGGTTGGACCTACTGACTACACCACACTCACAACCATATAGTATTGAGTGGCTTCACCAAGGACAAGATCTTCGAGTTTTCCAGCAGTGCCACCTTCCCTACAACATCAAACCCTTCACACATGAGGTATTGTGTGATGTTGCACCTCTTGAAGTTTGTGATGTACTATAAGGCCAACCATACTTATGGAGGCGACATGCTGTGTATGAGTCAAGACCTCCCACTGTTATTATTACTTTTCGTAATTCATTATACATGATACCAAAGGTAGCCCCAACTACCACCACCTCTTTGATCACTGCTAAGAAATGCAACAAGCTCATCTCCCAAACAAGGAAATTCATTTTCCATCTGGTTCTCTCCCAAAGTAAGGGGAGGATCATAGCCACATCCATGACCCCCGTGAAGGGTTCCTCCATGTAGTAGCAACAACAGATGGATACGATCATGAAATAAGATAGGAACAACTTCTCCTCACCCACAGGGGTACCACACAACTTTCAGGTGGGCAATAAAATCTGGTTTTATCAGCAGAAAGAACGCCTTACCAGAACCCATCAGAAGCTTAGACCACTCCGACATGGTCCTTACAACATTACCAAGGTTATGGGAAACAATGCCTTTGAGCACAACATTCCTCCATTCCTTGACTTGCACTGAATGTTCAATGTGGACTGTCATTAACCATGCTTCCCACCATTACTGGACACATTAGAAATTGCAGAACAACTCACTATGGACCAAGTTCAGCAAATGGAGGAACTCAATGGAATGGGGACCACTTCTTCCTAAGGGGGGAGGAATGATCAAGATGGATATTGGTGACCACCTACCTATCCCAATTGGACCCCCACAACTGTCCCTTTCAGTTTTTTAGTTTCCTTAATTGTAGCACAATTTACTATTTTTAGCAGGTTTTCGAGTCCTGAACTTCAAGAGCCATTTCGAGGCCCTAAATGACGGTTTTTTTGGAAATTTGGGAGCAACATGGTTCCATGGACCAATGTTTCTCTTCCCAAAGTTATAGTGCTCAGATAGATCTTTATAACAAGCTATTGTACGCATCAAATGAAGATTGTATGCCAAAATTACAACCCAGGGAAGTTGATGTACCAATTTACCCAAACGGGGCCCACAATTTGGCGTTTCATCTTCTAGGGTTAGGTTTTTGGATATTGAGGGTTTTCCAATTGTTTCTCAACAATAAATAGGCCTTCGAGCCTCATTGTAACAGAGCTCAAAGGCATGTAGCCGCCACATCTCTTCTCAGAGATAAGCTACCATTGCCCTAGCTGGTTTATTTCCATTTCTGTTTGTAAGCATATTTTAGTATTTTACATTAATGAAATGAAGTATTATTTCCACTGCATCTTTATGTTTATGATTATCTTTATAATTTGTTGTGTTCCTGTTTAAATCCAGATCAACCTCGCATTACTTTTCCACATTATAAACATTACTATGTTGTGAATACATGTAACTGCAATAAAATGCTATGCTACAATAGGCTACTTCGCATACCTGAACTACTTCGCATTTATATATTATTTCGCAAAATTACATTCATTACTTAAACATTCATAAAATTCATAGTACTGAAATAAAGCATAGGTAATAAGCAAATAAACACATGAAGACACATATTTTACCATGGTTCATCCCAATATGGGACTACGTCCATAAGAATTATTTCTTATAATATAGAATTTGTACAACGAACAGTTCTTGACCTATGTACTCGGTTGCAGGTCATCTACGCACTCAACTGTAGATGTAGGCCTCTATGCACTCAATTGCAGAGCCTTTCCTTCACCATAAAACCTAGTCACAAAGGTGGAACCATTCAATACATGATATGATCCTAAGATGACCCTCTTATTTATTATTGATCCCTATATATACTATTACATTGAGGGATTACATTGCTACATTACCATATTTTATTTTTTTTACAAAAAGGGAGGGGCTTCACCATGAAGCCCCTATGTTGCGCGATGAATTTCCTACACAACCTTTTTTGTGCTTCGATGCTTTGCTACATGGTCCACTTCGTACTATGCAACATCGTTTCTACTACGTGCTCCACAAAACTCAGATTTCTTTCCCAAAATCTGGCCAAGTTGCGTTGCACCCAACAGGCCCCCAACACTCACATGTGACTCATCCCGAGTCATTTAGATGTTGTTCCTGTGATCTTTTCTACAATGTTATTGTAGGACTTGTTGAACTTTTGGAGAAATTCCGTCGTCTATTTATCCTTGCTGCGTGCTTCCTCCAACAATGCTTCTGTTACATTATCTGCAACCTTCTGTAGCATTGTTGCCTCCTTCTATCGAACCTTCTAAAGCTTCTCATCTACTTTCTCCGAGAGTTGAACAACCTCATCTTATGAAGGCTTAGTTATTTCTATCAATGTTTTCTCTTCCCTCTTCATCTCTTCAATCCTCTTCTCCAGCACCTTCAATTCATTGATATTTGTGAGCTTATGTGATATAGGAAATGTATTCATAGTTGCTTGACTCTCCTCTAACTGTTGTTGCCTCTGCTTCATTTCCTCGCGTAGTTTTTGAATATTTAGATCCTCCTGCAACGAAGTCCAAATTTTCAAACTTTCATCCAAGAGTTTGTTGTAGTCTTCTAATGCAATGGAGATGCTAACCATAACTAACTTTAGGTCAACCTCCCCCTGACTTCTTACTTCCATTGGCGTAGTCGGTTGCAACTTCATTCATAACTTGCTAATTTGCATCTCATATTTAAATTTCACTTCGACAATTTTATCTGTGTATTCCCTAAATGCAAGGCCAGGCTTCGGGACCTTGTATTCTGTGGATTCCTCCTTCTATACATCCATTTTCAGAACTTATTGACAAGTGGATTTGACCACTTCTTTCAATTTATGTTGTTGTAGCTCTACCTACTCCTTTTCTTTGATTGTTTGGTCAAGTTGTTTCTTCAACGCAACGTGTTTTTATTCTATTTTAATATTCATCCTTGAAGCGTGTTGTTATGGTTCATTTAACTCATTTAAAATGCCTTGGTGTAACTCATGTAACACTGGAATGGGTAGCACTACCATATTCATGTTGACATGATCCCAATTCTTTGCATGCTTCTTCGCCTTGGCGAAGTCGAACTATAGATCAATGGTAAGTATCTACATTATTCTCATCCCGAACGTCATTTCTATAAGCCTTTCTTGTCGGAGTCCTTGAGTTAGTTGCACTAGTTATTTGGATGCTTTTGTTAGTAATCTTAGCTTTGTATACTCTACTACACACCTGTGATAAGTTTTCCATAGCAATATTCCACCCTATTCCAAGATTCCATTGTTATCTCCTAAACCTTGTCTCTAATTAGATCCAAGTTACCTTTAGTTAGAACCATTGGTGTGACTTGTTTTTATTTATTTGCGTTATGCTTCTTTGTGTTGCTCGGCGAAGCTCCATTCTGCATCTTCCTTTTCTCCGCTGCAAATTTCTTTGTTTCTACCTTCTCTATATGCTTAGTTGTATCTTCGGCTCCTTGAAGATCCAATTCGTAATGGCATTATTCTTCCTCTTCCTCTGCTTCCTTCTCCTTGTATTTTCCACTGCCTTTGCCGTGGTGCAAAGTGTCCAACTCTTCTTCTTTTGTTGAGTTGTCTCTTGCTTTCTCGAGTGGATTCATCAAATCTGCACGCCATGTCTACACTACTTCTACTAGATCATCATCTTTTACCATATATGGAAATGCATACCATTCCTTATTCATGTTTCTATGAGCTTGTAAGTACAATTTATGGAAATCCACCTTCAACCTCGCCACAAGGTTGTATTGTTCGTGCAAATTTGGTGAAATGCATGGATGTTGGTTTACTAACATGTGTAGATCCATTTGATATAATATGAAAAATATCCTGTTCTCCTACACTCACGATGGTTGAGTGATATGCCACAACGAAGCATACGACCTCACATACATCTTCTTCTATCGAAGGAAACTACATATCTTCTAGTGCCTTCCATGCCAACATAACAACGATCAATATTAACCAGGCCTAGTGGAAAGATGTTCCTTTTTCCTAAACCTCGTAGCAGTCATCCAAAAATTCTTTACATAAATATCAAGACCAGATATATTTGACTCCATTTGCACACTCCACGGCTAAAGACACCACTGAAGAAGGAACTTCATTTGCATGACACTTCCTCATGATCTTTCTGGCCAAAATATGTGAGGCAAAGCGAACTTCTTGATTGTTGATCAAGTTTATGTTGTAGCCCCTATTTCCTTTGACCAACCCATACTTCTTCTTCATATTCTCCACCACAACATGGTCTTGATCCTTTCCCATGAAATCCTCCATGGGGTTCTGCCCTTGGTATGGTAATCTAGTGATCCTCCATATCAACATTTGGTCTATGGGGATTTTATTCCTTGTCTAAAGGTGTCCATCATGTATCAATACCAATAATTGTTGAACATACACTGTGTTTGAGGAAGTTATGTCAAAGTGCGGCACATTCAACATGTTCAGTAGTCCTAATTGCACCAACCCATTCACCCATCATTGTGGTTCTAGTCTTGTCACTCCAATGTCTAGGTAGTGAACTTGCTACAAGTACTAGTTTGGTACAAACTGTGGGTACTTTGTTTGGTCATTAAAATCATTGTCTTTGAATTTTAGCTACAAAATTTTTCCTAAAATATCTCCTTCCAACAATACATCTGTGGAAATAGAGGTGTGAATGTCCCATACTTCACATCTTCAGTATCCTTTACTAGTTTTGTGTTTGGCTTCCTTGGTAGAATGTATGAGGGTAGAGATGAGATGAACAATGTGCCACCTTCCTTTTCCTGAATTTCCTCCACATATTTTTCAATATTGACCTGCTCTGGTTTCTTTTGAGGTTTCACAGGTTTGGCAAACTTCTTGTCCTGCTTTTTCTTGGTTCTTACTTCATTGGTATGATTTTGCCTCAGTGATGTCAGCTTCTGTGGTGGCGGTGCTGCTACTATGGGTGTTTCAGCTACTGGCACGAACATATCTGCGACTTCCATGACTCGAGACAATCCCAACTCATGAAAATTTCACACAATATCCTCCCAAGATCGCTCAGTCAACATACACACTGAAGTCTCCTGCAAATTCTTCGCACTATTAATCACTCGAGCTCTCGATTTAGAAAATTTCTTAATCTGAGTGGGAATATGCTATTTATAAAAAATTTGACCTTTGAACCTCATAATTATATTTTATTTTGTCCTGATTTTGTCTAGATTTCGTCATTAAATGTGTATATATCCTTAAATGCTGCCAACCTATCATCTTAAATGCAAGTTTTCCCATGTCTTTTCCCTTTTAATGATCATATTTCTACTTTTTCGAAGAACTTTGACACATCCCTTATTGAAGCACACGTATGTCTTATGTCGTAGCTTCCTGTGAACTTAGACATATTCCTAACTGTAGCGAAGTACTTTCTTTGTTGAAGCTCTTTTTGCAGCGTAGTTTATAGTCTTGTGCCCACCTTCAACTGCATGTGACACTAAGAATTTCCCTCTTTCTTTGTCAGGAAGAAAATGTAGGGGAAATTTTGTCCCTTTACAACTTCAATCTACTGCCATTTACTTTTCCCTCATTTGATTCTCCATTTAACTTCGCTAACTGCAGTGCGCCTCCATCACTAATATAATTACTAACATATGGGACTAACCAATGTGTTTTGAATTTACTCGGGAATTTCAAAAACTTACTATTGTAGAGGAGAACAAGGTTTCCTATCTAGAACTTATTTTTCTTGATGTGCCTATCGTGCCAAGCCTTTTCTCTTTCTTTCTATACTTGTTGACGAAATCCTTCAATAAACCTGTCTTGTTCCAGAGAAAGTAACTGTGACATCCTTTCTTCCATTATGTTGGGGTCTTCCATATTTGTAAAAGATATAGATCAGTCGAGGGACAATGTATTCCATGGGCATCACAACTTCCTTCCCATAAACCAATATAAAGGGTGTATGACCTATCAACTTTTTGTATGTAGTCCTATAAACATAGAATACTGCTAGAATCCTAAGATCCTAGTCATCGTAGTTTACATTACATACCTTGGTTAGTGCATTCATGCTTCCATAGTTCCATTTTCCTAAGGATGATAAGGAGTCCTCTTTTGGTGGTAAACTTGAAATTCCTTAGTTAATGCCTCAATGGCCTTATTCAAGAAATGTGATTCTTGATCACTCATCAATATATTTGGACACCCAAATCTAGACAGTATGTATTCAAAGATGAACTTCGCAGTAGTTTATGCATTGCAATCCTTCACTAGATGTACTCATCCCACCTTGTCAAATAATCTATTACAGTGATTATATACCTTGCACCAGTCCTTTTTCTTGGTGGTTTGATAGGTCCAACAAAATCAATAGCCCATTTATCAAAATCTTGCAATGTTACTTGTGATACTAGTGGCATTTCATCTATTCTTGAAGGTTTTCTTATTCTTTGGAAGATATCACATGCTCGACAATAATCATTTGCATCTTTGTGTAGTGTAAGCCACCATAACCCACTCTTAAAATTTTCTGTGCAGTTATTTTTCTTGCATATGTCCACTAGCTGCACCACTATGAGTTTATGTTAAAATTATGTCTTTCATGCTCAGGAACATACCTAAACAATATTTCATCCGGTCCCCTCTTATACAAATGTCTTGCTATTAGTGAAAAATATGTTGCCTTAACCACCAATTCTTTCTTTTTCTACGTAGTGTATTCTGAAGGGGCCATCCCTTGGTTAAGAAATTGATAATATCAACGAATTGATCATCTGCAACCCTGATTGCAAACAACTGCACATTAGGAAGATTATCCTCTATACTCGTTGGTTCTTCTCTTGTTTCCAACCTTGATAAATGATCAGGTCCAACATTTAGTCTTCCTGGATTAATAAGAACTTCAAAGTCATACTTTTGAAGCAATAATATCCATTTGCAAATATTTCCTCCTAAAATAGGCTTATTGGCCAAGTAATTTAGTGCAAAGTGTTCTGTGAAAATCTTGAAATGTGATCCCAACAAATAATGTATAAAATTTTGTAAAGCATATACCATACCTAGTCCTTCCCTTTTTGTAGTTGTATAGTTCTTCTCTCCTTTAGTTGTATAAAATTTCCTGCTTGCAAAAGCTATAGGGTGATCGATTTCTCCTACACCAAGTTTTACCAATACCACTCCTAAAGCTATGCATGAAGCATCCACATGAACATGACATTCCTTATTCCAATATG
>APFE030238078.1:126174-165437 GCA_000404065.3 Pinus taeda
AATGTACTCTCCCTCTCAACCACCAAGTCTCCATCAGTTTCCTTGCTCCTCAAGACTTTTCATGCATCTTGAACCTCAAGAGCATACAGGTTCTTGACTCGTGAACCGATCTGCTTCACCTATCTAGTGATGATGTGTCTAAGGAAAACCTTTCCCTTACTAAAGACTACATCATAGCCTCTATCTTCCAGCATCACGATCGACACCAAATTTCTCTTCAATCCTGGTACATACTTGACATCGATCAAGGTAATGCGAACTCCATGCTCCCTCTGAAAAACAACATGCCTACACCTGAGACACTATACTTTTCATCATTACCCATCGCTATGAGTTTCTGGAGATACGTATCCTCCAAAGTACTGAACAAACTCTTATAATTGATTATGTGGAAAGAAGCTCCACTGTCAAGAAACCAACCACTTCCCACCATGGATGAAACTATGCACGTGAACAATGTGAAATCAAACTCGAACTGTGAGGCCAGTGCCTCACCTTTTGATCCTTCCACGGATCCCTTCTTGGATTTCCTTAGTGGACAATTTGTAACAAAATGGCCTACCTCATAACAACGAAAGCATCGCACTTTCAATTTGTCAAACTTCTTCCCACCTTCGAAAGAACTGGATTGGGAAAGAGAATCCTTCTCCTTCCCCTTCTTTTCCTTACTCGCTAAGGTGCAGTTTTCTTCATCCTCCGTGGATGAAGAACCATCTTTGGTGCTTCTTCTTATCTCCTCCTGCAGTAGATCCAACCAAATTCGTTCCCAATCTCGCAGTTTCTGTCTTCCATTAACTGAGTCTTGGTAGCTATGCCAGCTCTTAGGAAGACTGAGGAGTGCAAGACTCACCATGTTGTCATCATTTGTCATGATCCCTACACTTCCAAGCTCATCCCTACATGTGGTGAGCTTTTTTAGATATGTAGAGATCATGTCACCCTTCTCACACTTGATCTTCCGAAGCTTGTCCTTCAGTGCCAGCTTCCTCTGATTGTTGCTATTCTGATATAGATCTTTCAATGTTTTCCGCATTGAAAATGGTGTCTCCTTCCCATGGAGGCTCGAGATAATGTGGTCTCGAACTCCCTCCAGGAGGATTTTCCTTGATCTAGCCACACATTTCTTCCATTCTACCAGTTGAGTAGCATTAGTTGACTTGGGGACTTCTTGATCAATGAATTCCTTTAGACCATTATCCTCTAACACTGCCTCCATGCGATCCTTCCAGGCTATATAATTTGAGCTACCATTAAGGGCATACTCAAGTCTTAAACCACTGAATGCCACAGGTGAAATAAAGATGTGATAAGAACTTGATTTCTATATTCAGGAACCAAAATTTGAACTTCTCCTTCTTGTATACTGTTCTTCGCCTTGATCACCTTTTCTCTGATACCATGTAGAAATTCCCAGTGTAGATCAACAAATTATCATCATGCAATATACTAAAACACAATACAAGATCTACTTCTACAACACTTTGCGGAAGCTTAATCGAATTGAGCAAGATCAAGAGAACACATATAGTTGAGAATGGGAAATCAATCACACATAACACAGAGGAAATACCATGGGAAAAGGCTCAGCCTAAAACCCCAACTCTATATTATCATACAATTGGAACTATAGTCCAGATTACAAAAAGAATCATGTCACAAGCTATCCTATTCTCTATGCAATCCCTCTGCTGCTCATAGACAGTCAAAGGCCTCTCTCAAACCTTCTCTACCCTTCAAGCCTCCTATTTATTTGCACAATTTTCCTTGGGGTCTAGTGTAGCCACTTGTGTGAATTGGCTTCTTCACACACTCATTAACCTCTGATCCAACTGCGCAATCTTGAAGGAGATAAATCCTTCTCCATGGATGAGCTTCCTTTATAGAAAAATAAATCATCCAACTGATAGTACATTGTCCCTTCTTTGATCTCAACTGGGTCTTTGTCTCAACTAACATGCATGAGTTATTCATGAGAGAATATTTAGTTATCTGAAGTGCAATAGTTATATGCAAACATGCATTAACTAACTGAACTCACATTAATTTAAACAAATTGTTTATATCAATCTAACTAGACTTGACTCAGTTAACTGAGCCAACTAATTACAACTCAAATTAGAACTCACACTTATCTCTTTAACTAATGGATAAATTCGTCAATTAATAGAGAAACTATTACATGTCCTCAAATAGACTTCATGTTTGATTTTTCACAAGTAATTAACTCATGGTGAATTAATTAATTTATTTTCAAACAGCTGTTAAGTTCAAATTCGAATTTTACTTCACTATTTTAGTTTATGGACTAACTAAAATAGGTATTCATCCCAAACTGCTAAAAATAGAATTCTATTTTTAGCACTTCCATTTTTCATTCCCTGTTGCTCAATCTAGCACTGGTACCCAAACTACTATTTATATCAGTGCTATTTTTAGCACTTCTATTTTTAGCATTTCTTGTTGCTATTTTCAGCAAATATTACATCTTGACTTCCACATCATCATATGATGAAGACATGACATATCACTATCTTTGGTGCCTAGGACTAATAGTAACTGATGACATGGAATTTATTTAGTGGTGACGTGGCTGCCACTTGTGTCTTCTTTCTTCATGTAGCTTTTGATCATTGATGCATTCACCCTCCAAAGGGTATTTCATCTTGGATTATTTAGGGTTCCTTGACCATCAATATTTCAATGTGTTCTTTTTTGTTCAATGCTTTCTACATTTAATTTCTTTGCTCGATATTACTCATGTATGCTTGCCATGTTTTTCCAGAGATACCAGTAGCTTCAATCACTCATGACAAGTAACCATCTTCATGAAAATCTCCTAATCTACTACTATTTATGCATATTTTATGTTAATTCCTTTTCGATGCACTTTTAAAAGAGAAGGGAGAGCTTCTAGGCACAAGGGCTCACTTTGAAAGGCTGAAGGGTTTAGTGGGGGTGGATTCAGGGCTTCAGCATGCTCTCATGTGCTCAAGAGGAAGAGACAGTCAAGGCAGAGTGAATGGTGCAAGTATGAAGGAAAAATGGGGAGGCTTTAGCCTTTCCAAGTGATCTTTGTGCTCAAGGAGGAGAGGGAGGCTATACGGTGCACTCCTAAAGGCTAAAGGATGAAGGCTTCAGGCTTCGGGATGCGTTCATGCACTCAATAGGCCCAGGAGGGTGCATGGTGCATTTATGAAGGCTGAAGGGTAAAGTTTCCTACCTTCAGAGTGAACTCTTGTACTCAAATGGTTAGGAGGGTGCATGATGCAATGTGGAAGGCTAAAGGGTTGAGCCTAAGGCCTTTAGGGTGTGCTCATGTGTTCAAATAAGGCAGACTTCCTCGAGTTGAAGGAGTGTGCTGAGAGGAATACTTGTTTTCTTGAAGGGAAAAATTTAGAAGAAGTGAAAAAGGCTTAGAGAGTTCACTTTGTGCTCTTAGAGGTTGCATGACACAATTCAGAACAAAAAATGATTCCCAATCAAGGCTTCATAGTGTGCTGATGTGCCCTTGGCATTAATGGGTTTGCTTTCAAACCAAAATTTGTCTAAGTCTAGAAGATAGGAAAATGAGTGAACATGATGAGTTTTAGACATACAACCATGTGTGACAATTACCAACTCATAGAGAAAACTTAGACAAGTTTGAACAATGATAACTATACATCAAAACGACACTTTTCACACATTCCGCAAGTACAATGGGTGTAGTGTGTGTGACTGCAACCAAAAAGTGTCGTTTTACAACAACAAGGATTTTGTGACCATGAAATACACCAAAGAGGTTCTACTCAATGCAACAACACTTGAGAACACTTAAGAACACTTGAAACATATAGGATTACATGAAATGACACTTTATAACCAAGGTGACACTTGACATGATGATAAAGTAGGCTCCAAAATTTGAATGTAGTGAAATGTTTTGGAGGGTGTTGTAGAAGCGACAATACTTGGCGACACATTGGGCTAGATTCAACTTCTCTATTTGGGAATAGATTTCAGTTAAAGGGTTAGAAATTTAGGAGGTATTGATTCACAAATTAGATTTCCTTGTTTTCCCCATTTGGACTTGATTATGTACATAGTACCTCACTTTATTTTACTTGGTTGAAGACACAAAAGATACACTATATCACAAATTTTCACTATAGGAAAGGGTAATGTGTGCAACATGTTTTTGATATTCAGAGTATGAGTTTTCATCTATGGTGTTGGTCCACTCCCAGCAGGCCTATATAATACCCCTGATGAGGTCACCTAAGGATCACAAACTTTTCTTCGCTTCCAATGATCCTAGTCAGTACTTGGTGAAGTCACTTGGACCACCCCCCTACGCATAAAGCCTTTCTCTTTTTTGACCCTTTATTGATTTATTTAATAGGACTATGCATCAACAATTATTATTTTCAATGGGAAGAAGATGAATCCTGACTAATTGAGAGTAGAGGAGGTTTCCCCTTCAAGGAATTATTTTAGAACCTCAGATATTCATTTGTTTTCTTTAGATTTTCCCCTTGTCCTTTCTTTACTAGATTAGGTAAGGGTTAACACACAATTAGATTTACACCAAACTGAGTAGTTTAGATACTAGCACATGCATGGATCTAATAGTTTCCCTGAAGGTTTTCCTTTTGGATGTATCTTATTTTTCATACAGACTTAGCTCAACCTATGGAATTTTCCCCAACAAAGAAGGAGAAAAATAGAAAGCCAAGCATTGTGGTTGTCACAATTCTCTTTAATTTAACCACAAATTCCTTTTAAGCCATAAACTTTTACACAAGGGTATTATTTATGTACAATGACTGAAAAACACAGCAAAACAGGACACGACTAATGAAACATACGTAATAATAACACATACAAAATGGAAAAGAGTAAAAAAAAATTGTACAGGAAGAGAAACATGTAGTTGTTATTGAAAATATTTTTTCAAAACTCGTCCATTTACGAGAATGGACTCAATCCGTTAGTCTAAGGAATTCATCTTGAAGGTATTATGACCGAGCTTTTTGTCGATGGTAAATGGGCCAATCCACAAAGATTGGAACTTTGTGTGTTTTCCCTTTTTTCGTGGGGTTTATCCCACTTCAGTACTAGGTCACCCACATCAAAGTTCTTCACCCATGTGGATTTTCTATTAAAACAACACTTTACACAATTTTAGTCAACAAAAAATATTTCTTCGGCCTTGAGCCTTTCTTCCTAGAGTTTGAGTAAAGTGTTTATCCTTCTCTGAACTAGATGGCATGGTCTACCTTATGACTCTCAGAAGAGTTGCAAGGATG
This sequence comes from Pinus taeda, assembly GCA_000404065.3. Taxonomy (NCBI): domain Eukaryota; kingdom Viridiplantae; phylum Streptophyta; class Pinopsida; order Pinales; family Pinaceae; genus Pinus; species Pinus taeda. The sequence continues at coordinate 131,463 of APFE030238078.1, forward strand.
GAAGATATAGGTTTAGGGGCAAGATAGCCTCTTTACCATAAACCAGAAAGCACATTGAGATCTTTAGGGAAGGATTAGGAATTACACGGTCAATCCATAATGCATTGGTCAAAGTGGTATGCTAGTTCCTTTGCTCAGAGGATATGGTTTTCTTGATTATGTGGATAGTATTTGTGTTTTTCAATTCAACCAAAAATTTCCCTGCAGGTAATAATTAGATGCATGATTTAGTAAAATCCCATCTTCTAATGCGAATTCATAAAGTTTTAACTATGAAAATTAAGCCACATTATCAAATATAAGTGGCATTGGAATGCCAAACCTGGTTATAATGTTATGTTGCAGAAGGTGGATGAATTCCTTGTCATTTACTTGTCTCAAGGCAACTACCTTTGTCCATTAAGTGAAATAATCTATCATTGTTAGAATATATCGGTGTTGCTTTGACAAGTGGGGAAAACTTTCTCCAATAACATCTAGGTCTCACTGTTGGAATGATTCCTAAACTACTACTAGTAGTAGTTGGCTGGTTGATCTTTGATCTGAACTGGTGCATCTCTAGAAAAGTTGAGAACTTATAGACATAAGCGTGTACATATTTGAATAGTGGGCCAATAATAACCAAACCTCATAACTTTATGTGCTATAGTGTCACTCGCATAGTGACCTTGTGACGATCTATTGTGCAAGTCTCTGAGTACCTTCTCTGTATCCTGTGGCTCAAGTCATTTTAACAGGACACCATTGTGGTGCTTTCTGAAAAGCACTCCGTGAATTAGTTGGTAATATGGAGCTTTTAAATTAATTTAACTCTTCTGTTTATTTGATAAGTTCATGGGAAAGGTACGATGCTCTAGAACTTATCATTTGTCCACATACCATGGCTCTGTAGATGCAGACTAAGGAACATGTTCAATATTATACATTTCTATCTCCTCCTCCCAACCTGAAAGATCTTGCTCGAGAGCATCTCTAGCTTCAGTAGCTAGCTTATAGAGACCATGACCCTCTATGGCATGAATTGGCTTGAATTCCATATGATATTATTGTAAGAAGGTAATCTAATTAGCCCTCTTCTCACCCAATTTTTGCTACATGAACAATGTTCTTACCATTAGATGAGGTATGAATATGATCATGCGAGATATTAAAATATAGGGCCTGAAATACTTAACTACCATGTATACAACATATGCTTGTTTGTTGATGGCATGGTACTTTAATTCTAACCCCTATAGGCTAGTGCTTGTAAAAAAAATAGGCTTCTCATTTCCTTCTGTATCCTTTTTAGTCATTAAGATCACGATTGACAATTCCAAATCGAAGGTATAAAGAAGGAAATATTTTCCATAATCTGGACTGAATAACATGGGTGCATCAGCAATAGTCTACTTAATCTGAGTGAAGGCATCCTTTTCCTATTTATCCCATTTGTATGTTGCATATTTCTTAATGATCTCTTGTCTAGGCTTGACTATTTGAGCATAATCAAAGACAAATTTTGTCAGGGAATTGATCTTTCCTAAGAAATACTGCATAGCCTTCTTGTTTAGTGGGACCATGATCTGTGTAATAGCTTTAACCCTCTTGGGATCAATTTTAATTCCACCTTTTGCAATGATGTGCCCTAAGAGAGTCCCTTTTGACACACCAAAGATACTTTTATTGTGATTAAGAGAAATCCCATACTTTTAACACCTCTCAAATATTTGTTTTAGATGACGTACATGATTTGATATTCTCTTGGAAAACATCACCCAAATAAAGAAAAATACTCTAACTAGTAAGGCTAGGGAAAGTGATTTCCATCACTCTTTGAAAATTAACACTGATGTTGATAAGTCCAAATGGCATCATCTTGAAAGTGAATGTTTGCCATTTGGTCCTGAAGGTAGTCTTCAATTGATTTGGTTCTGCTACTATCACTTGATTGTACCTAGAGAAAATGTCTAGTAGTGATAATATCTCAGATCCAGATACTGTCTGGAGGATCTTTTTCCATGGATGGAACTAAGTAATTATCTTTATCAGATGCCTAGTTGAGATTGGGGAAATCTACGCATAACCTTATTTCATCGGAATTCTTTCTAACTAGGACCAAATTTGAAACCCAAGTGGAGGGTCTGACTTTAAAAATGATCCAAGCATCGAACAAATTCCTCAATTCATTTTGTATGAGGGGTTTCAGTGTTGCATGAACTTTCCTTACTTTCTACTAGAAAATTTCACCCCTTCTTTTATAGGAATGACATGCTAGATAATACGAGTATCATAAGTCTTTAAATTATCGTATGTCAATGAAAATACATCAAGGTATTTTTTGAATAAGTGGATAAATGTTTGTCGCTCTTGTGGAGGGAACCATGTATCAAGGTTTACATACTTCTCATCTTCTTAAGTCCCAAGATTAACTTGTTCAGATGATAACTTTAAACTTTGAGTCTTTGTGTTAGTTGGTCCTCTAAATCAGTTTTATAGGTCATATAATTTTTCTAGGGAAACCACACCTTTACGAATAATGTTTCCTTTCATTGCACTAGATGCCTCCTACAAAGCCTAATCATGCTCATCCTCTTTTATGGAAGCATATTTGAATATGTCAACATTAGCCATAAAGTACAGTTTCTATTAGTCTTCATTTGAAACATGTGAATTAGTGACATTGTCAGGGAGATACAGTTTATATATAATTTCACTATAAAAACCATTTTTTAATGGCAACATCCTAGTAGTTGAATTTGCTAATTGTTGAAAATGCAACAAGAAAATATCAAATTGACTTTCCTTGGTCAAACTAGAGAGAAAAATTGAAATTCCACATCAGCGGAGAGATTGGATGAGTTAACTGAGGTGACATTGTTGTTATCACTTAGTTAGCTTATTAATTCGAGTTAGGGGCATGAACTTTAGTTGTGCGCAGTGATTCCTAAATTTTACGAGCCTAGATTGAGTTAGTTTCAGTTGTAACAATTTAAATCAGTTAAATTGAGTTATGGTCAATTAAACTAGTTCTAATTGTTGGAGGAACTAGTGGGTTTAGTAGTGGGGTGTGTAGTCAGTCACACCACAGTGATCAATCAGTCTAAATTATCTCATGCATGCAGAGAATGTGAGTTACCTAGTTGATATTGGATTTCAAAGGAAACACACTATTAGTTGTAGATTATTCTAAAGTGTACAAGTGGTGCATGCAATTAGAGAAGTGTTAAGTTATGATATGTTCTATGATTATAACTGTTTAGTTATTTTTCTTATTATATTCCACAGATTAGAAATCACATGTACATAAAGTAAAGTGAAAATAGAACATTAAACGATCAACAAAAAAAAAGCCAAGACAAGAGACACAAGATGTGGCGGCTAGTCAGGGACAAACCCTACAATGTGTGGGGAAACCCTTTGATCAAATCTTCTTTTATCTTCAATAATTCAGTAGAGAGAAATAGTACAATAAATCTGATTTATATGAATAGTAGCAAACCCTAGATCAACAGCATCAACATTAGCGGCTTCATCATCAAACTAGGGCAGACGATATCTCACAAACCAACCGTCGGGTCGGCATGATTCCACCACCAAAAGTTGTGGCTTGCAGAGGAGGTTGAGATGAACCTACAACAAAGTTCAGATGAAGAGATATTATATTCCACATAGGTCAATCTTTACTTCTGCAGTTGCAACTTCAATTTTGGCAGCTTCTGATTTCAAACTAGGGCAGTCGATATCTTGCAAATTGTCCGTCGGATTGACTTGATTCCACCACCAAAAGTTGCAGCTTTCAGAGGAGGTTCAGATGAACCTACAGTGTAGTTTAGATGAGGAGATATTCTAGTCTACATAGGTCAATATTTATTTCTACAGTTGCAACTTTATTTTCAGCAGCTTCCGGCTTCACTTGTGCGAGAGAGAGACCCTTTTTCTGCGCAATAGAGAAGAGACTCTTTTCTGCACAGTAGAGAGAGAGAGAGAGAAAGATGTGATGATATGAGTGAGTCCAAATGAGGAAAAGTCCTCCTATATTTATACACAACGTTGGTGTTTGAATAGATGCGACTGTTGGGCTTCTCAGCCTACATGAGTTGTAGGTCGGCTTGATAATAATTCCATAATCAAAATAAATTCATATCTCCATGAATACTTATCAGAATCGGATGATATTTATATCAATCCTACACCTATCAATGAGAGGAATCTAATAAAAACATTATCAACCATGAATAAGATGACCCACAAGAAGTTTTGCCCTAGTTGCCAGTTTTTACACTCCCTCTCAACTAGGGAGAACTTCATCTGCAATCTGTCTATTGGTCATTATTATTCATCCATCAAATGCACTGCCCTGTACAGCCTGACCCTTGCCTTGCCTTGCTCTATTCTGTCTATTCTGCTTTGTCTTGTTTTGCCCTATACTGATCTGTAATGTTCTGCTCTACTCTTGCATTGTTCTGTTCTGCTCTGCTTTTGTCTGAATTATGAAGAAGAAGAAATGATCGAGGATGTATCATACTGACTCAAAGTCAGTCTCAGAGTATGTACCACTGGTCGCAGACCAGTCTCAACCAACCTGAAGTCAGCCTCATAGTGAGCACAACTCCATTGGTGCCAGACCAATATCATGCTCCACTGACTCAAAGGTAGTCTCAGAGTGCATACCACTGGTCCCAGACCAGTCTCAACCGACCCAAAGTCAGCTTTATAGTAAGTACCACTGCTACCACTAGTCCCATACTAGTATCGCAATCTCTGAGAGTGTACCACTTGTCCCAGACTAGTCTCAACTGACCTGAAGTCAGTGTCATAGAATGGTAGAACACCTACCACTGCTCCCAGACCAGTATCATTGATCCTAGATCAATGGAGGTAATTTTAGTGTAGGGAGTACGATAGATAAAATGATGCATCCATTGGTACTACTATGGTCCCTAACCTCATTTCCCTACTCATTGATCAGATGAGAGGTACTTCCCATGAGTCCCAGACTGCATGGGTAGGATGCTTTGACAGGAGAACTAATCAATCTTGTCCTCATAAGAGAACACATCAATCCTGCTACAATTGCCATGGATAACACATCAATCTAGACTGCCATGGAGAACACATCAATCGAGGCCTCATAGGAGAACACATCAATCCTACTACAATCACCATGGAGAACACATCAATCTAGGCCTCACAGGAGAACACATCAATCCTGCTACAATCACCATGGAGAACACATCAATCCAGGCCTCACAAGAGAACACATCAATCCTGCTACAATTGCCATGGAGAACACATCAATCAAGGCCTCACAGGAGAACACATCAATCCTACTACAATCGCCATGGAGAACACATCAATCCAAGCCTCACAGGAGAACTAATCATCTTGCTACACTAGAGAGTGAATCATCATATTCCACAAGAGAGCAAATCATCTTGTCCCACAAGAGAGCGAATCATCTTATTCCAGTGCACACCACCAGGGAAGGGTGAGTCACCCTACGGTCATATGTTGCTCCAGTAAGAACCACAAGCCCTCAAAGCTCCCAAAGCTCAATGTATGCAACATGCAGGACCCTTGTACAAAGGTTTCTTGATGACTCCAAGTCGTTTGGGAAAATCACAGATTAGATCTTTCCTCAGGGTTTTGACAAGGTGTATTGACTTGTACATCATCATAATGTGGTGGAGCCTCCTTTCTCATAAACTTACCATATCCCAGATGATGTTTATCTACTGGAGCAATCGACGAATACGGGATTCCTTAATAATCGAATCCCACCTTTGGTTCTTACAGAGAATCACAGTGATATGTGTTCAAACAGCTCACTGAAGAGCTTCCCCAACCAAGTAGCTTAATACGAGATCATACTCGTAGATATGTATCTGGTCTCAGTGGTGCTTATGGAAACTAACTTCTACTTCCTACTCATCCATTATATTGAAGCAGAATCCAAAGAGAAACAACACTAAAAGGTGCTCTAGTGATCCTCTACACTACCTGCCTAATCAACATTCGAATAATCATGTAGTTTCATATTTTCGGCAATGTAAATCCATTAGTAATTGTACTGCGAAGATATCTTAGAAGATTCTTGGCATCAATCCAATGAGGCTCAACCAAATATGAGCTCACAATGCTAACTGCAAAACATATGTTCGAACGGAGGTTCACTAAGAACATCAATGCGAATGAGTTTATGAAACTCAAAGGCATTTCCCAAATCTGGTCTAACATTACTACCATATAACTTCTAAAAGTTAAGATCCTCAAGGTAGTCACAGGCTTGTAGTCCATCATACCGAATCTTTTCAATATCTTTACCACATATTTTCCTTGAGATAGGAAAATTTCCCTTGGCTTTTGCCATACTTCAAGTCCTTGGTCCTTCATTTCAAATTCAAAGGCCAACTCCCTCTTACATTTGTGAATGAGAGGGTCTGCTCCTGTTAGAAAGAGGTCTTACACATACAACACCAGTATGAGAGGATTGTCATCTTCAACCTTAAAGTGAAGGTTAGGATTGGCTCCACTCCTAGTGAATCCTAGCTTCATCAAGTAGCTATCGATCCTCTCATACCATGCTCGGGGTGCTTGTTTCAGCCCATAGAGAGCCTTCTTCAACCTACATACATGAGATTTTTTATCATAAATCTCAAATCCTTCGGGTTGCTCCACATAGACCTCTTCTTTGATCGAACTGTGCAAGAATGCGGTCTTGACATCCATCTGATGTAGGTTCCATTCTTGTGAAGCCACAAGGGCTATGATCAAGCAGATGGTCGTATATCTGGCAAAAGGTGCAAATATCATAGTCTATACCTTCCTTATGGGATAAACCAACGAGCAACAAAACGAGCCTTATACTTTTTCGTACTTCCATCTACCACATACTTTATCTTGTAAAGCCATTTTGAAGTAACAACTGTCTTGTCTAGGGTCTGGGAACTACTTCCCAGACATCATTATCCATAATAGACTCATATTCTTGGTCATAGCATCCTTCCATACTTAATGCTTGATGACATCTAAGAATGATGAAGGCTCATTTTGTATGATCGTGCTCATGATGGTCAGGTATCCCTGAAACCTGTTAGGTTTCTTACTTTGACAGAAGGTTCTTCAAGGTGCAACATGTCCTTCAGCATCATTAAGTATCCCCATAAGCCATGAAGACCTCTTCCTAGAAGAGGAAGGCTCATGTGGATGAGGATCAAACAGATCCATGGGTTCTTCTACATCAGGCATTGATTCATCATCCTTTTCTTTTGGTTCCCTGGTGTCGGCTTCTTGAGAGCTCCTCAAAGTCGGAAGATTTTCCACCTTGCTGAGAGCCATATATTCATCACAGGTGACATCATGACTAATCATGGCTTCCCTTTGACCGACGGTGAACATTTCTTCAGGAGTCTTGGAACCCAATGCTTGATGAGGGCATCGATTTTGTACATATATGGTGGTGTTTGTAGTTTCAACCCATAGAAACTTCGAAAGTCTTTGATCATGTAGCATGGCCCAAACAACTTCCATAATTGTGCAGTTATTCCTTCCTGCCACACCATTCTACTCATGAGTATGTGGTGTAGTAGTCTCCCTCTTAATGCCAACCTCAGGTATGCTTGAGTGAACCAACTATAATATATCAGAGGTCTTGCTTTGGCTTGAGGGGAATGGTCCCCTTTTGATCTTTCCTTCAACACATCCTGGACATACACCTTCTTTCTCTACTCAGAATTTGGGCATCCATATCACCATTTGTCTTACACCGAGTATAGCTTTATGATGAAGGGGGGCAAACCTCCGATGCCAAAGTTGGGACTGAAGAGATGTGTCATAAGACATGACACCTAGTGGATTTCCATCGACCTGATATAATGAATCAACACTAAACCCAAGAGTAAAGGCATATTTAACATTATTTTTCCATATATGTATCTTTCCATCGCTGAAGGTTACCTTGTAGCCTTTGTCTTCCATTACCGAGATGGACACTAGGTTCTTTTTGAGGTCATGTGCATTTAATACATCCTGGAATTTCTAGCCTTCTTGAATGGTTGTCCTATTCCTCAATTCCCAACTCTCCTCTTACCTTTGCTATTGAATTTGTCATTCCTTTGATTGCCATCAGATGGATTTTGATCATCGTCCCGGTGTGAGTCATTTCTATCAGGGCACTCCTTGCATAGTGACCTTCTTTATCGCAGATGTAACATCATGATTTTCTTCCACCCTTAGGTCCAGTCTTTCCTTTTGATTTAGTCCCGGAATTATTTGTTTTCTTAGCATGAGAAGAAAAGGTAGAAGGAGGACCTTTAGGCATGGGCATTTCTTTCTCTTCTTCCCTTGTTTCTTCTTGGATGCATCTAGCCATTAATTCCTCAAAACCAGGAATTACATTATTGTTCAGAAGAGTAGTCCTGAACATGTACCATTCGAATGGTAATCCTCCAAGATTCATGAGTGCCATTTCCCTGTCAGTAATAGCCTCCCCAATAGATAGGACATCGTTCTTGATCTCGGTTATTCTTACGAAGTATGCTTGCATACTCTTATCTTTACCTTTCTTGATTTCCCTCAGCTTATTTCTAAGAAACAAAACTTGATTTACATCATTAACTTTAAATAAACTCACCAGTTTATCGTATATTTCCTTGGAGGTGTTTAGGTTAGAGATGTAGACCACCAAGTGCTTGTCGATAGAGTCCCAGGTGATCTTTTATTTTGACTTCTTCAGTTTTCCATTCGTTCCATGCAGCGGTGGATGCATTTGATGGAGGCTCAAAAATATTGCCTTTTTCATGGTCCAACACTCCTTGATCTTCTAGGGTTAGATTGATATACATCTTCCATCCATGATAGTCAAATTTCTCACGAAGCTTGCCTTCGGCAGAGTGTTGAGGACCCCATATTCTTTTAGGATAGCCTCGCCAATCTTCTCTTCAGAGATTGCTCTTGCTCTTGCTCGGGCTTTCTCTTCACCTCAGCTCTGATACCATGTTAAGTTATGGTATGTTCTATGCTTATAACAGTTTACTTCTTTTTCTTATTATATTCCACAGATTAGCAAGCACATGTACATAAAATAAAGTGTAGATATAACATTGAACGAATGATAGAAAACAAGCCAAGACAAGGGACACAAGATGTGGCGGCTAGCCAGGGACAAACCCCACAATGTGTGGGGAAACCCTTTGATCAAATATTATTTTATCTTCAATAATTCAGTAGAGAGAAATAGTAAAATAAATCTGATTTATATGAACAATAGCAAACCCTAGATCCTCAACGTCAACATTAGCGGTTTCATCATCAAACTAGGGCAGACAATATCTCACAAAACGACCGTTGAATCGACATGATTCCACCACCAAAAGTTGCGGCTTCTAGAGGAGGTTTATATGAACCTACAACATAGTTCAGATGAAAAGATATTCTAGTCCATTCAGGTCAATATTTACTTCTGCAGTTGCAACTTCAGTTTCAATAGCTTCCGGCTTCAAACTAGGGCAATCGATATCTTACAAACCGTCCGTCGGATTGACTTGATTCCACCACCAAAATTTGCGGCTTTCAGAGGAGGTTAAAATGAACCTACAATGTTGTTCATATGAGGGTATATTCTAGTCCACGTAGGCCAATCTTTATTTCTGTAGTTGCAGCTTTAGTTTCGATAGCTTTCGGCTTCACATGTGTGAGAGAGAGACCCTTTCTGCGCTGTAGAGAAGAGACTCTTTTCTGCACAGTAGAGAGAGAGAGACAGATGTGATGAGATGAGTGAGTCCAAATGAGGAAAAGTCCTCCTACATTTATACACAACGTTGGTGTTTGAATAGATGCGACTGTTGGGCTTTTGAGCCTACATGAGTTGTAGGTCGGCTTGATAATAATTCCATAATCAAAATAAATTCATATCTCGATGAATACTTATCAAAATCAGATGATATTTACATCAATCCTACACCTCTCAACAAGAGGAATCTAATAAAAATATTATCAATGATGAATAAGATGACCCACCTGAATTTTTTCCCTGGTTGCCAATTTTAACAAGAAGGGCCTAAAGGAATTGCACAATTCTCAATGAGAAATTTCCCTAATTAATAGGGGTTAATCCCTTAAGGATCAATGCAAGGAAATAGGAGCTTGGTAGGAAGGAAAATTGGTTAAGTGTTGGTGAGGGTCAATTTGTGAAGTAGTGAGATAGATTATACTTGTGAAGAGGTTGCTCGGGCTTGAGCAAGCATTGAATTTCTTCTCTATTTTCTGACTAATACAATAAAGATAGGAAGGGGTTTTAAGCAGTTTCTTTCCCCTAGATAAATCTTTGGGCATATGTGATTGAATCTTATCTCATGTTTATGTTGTGATTTCTTGATCAATAAAATTTCCTTCTGCTGATGAGCAGAGTAGATTCAAGTATTTTGTTTTAGTAAATTACATTAGTAGTTTTGAATCTACAAGGAATTTCTACATGGTATTAAAGTAGGATTCATAGTAGAGAAGAGAATTTGAAGTTGTCTTTGCAAGAGGATCGAATTTGCAGGATCATTTTTTCAAAGCTAGCAGGATGTCTTTCTATGGAGAGATTCTCGAGTATGCCCTTAAGGGTAGCTTGAATTATGTTGTTTGGAAGGACAAGATGGAGGTAGTGCTGGAAGATAATGGTTAAAGGAATTCATAGATATTGAGATCCTGAAACTACTAGTAGTGAGCATTTAAGGTCTAGTAGAATGGAAGAAGTGTCTAGCCAAGGCGAGGATAATCATATTGGAAGGTGTGAAGGATCACATAGTCTCCAATCTCCATAGGAAAGAAACCCCATATAAAATGTGGTAATCATTGATAGATTTGTCCCAGAATAGTAATGACCAAAAGAAGCTAACGCTAAAGGACATGCTTTGGAATATCAAGATGTAGAAGATTGAATCAATACCACAATACCTCAACGAGTTCACACAATGTCATAATGAACTTGGTTAAGTTGGTGTTACTGTAGCAGAGGATGATATGGTAAGCCTAGCACTTCTAGGCCTACCCAAGAGCTGGCATAGCTACTAGGATTTGGTAAATGGGAGGGAGAAGCTACCAAATTGGGAATGCCTATGGTATGATTTGGTACAAAAGGAGATAAGGAGGAATACCAAAGATGGGACCTCATCCAAAGAAGCGGAAGAGGGATTTGTATTAGCTAGTAAAGGAATGAAGGCTAAGGAAAAGAATTCCCAAGGTAAGGTTGATTCCATCCAAGAGGGAAAGAAGAAATACTTGTCAAAAATTAAATGTTTCAACTGTCATGAATTCAGGCACTATGCCACGAAGTGTCAACACAAGAAGGAGAGAGGAAAGGATCCTACATTAGCAGCAGTGGGTGAATCTTGGGTTTCACAACTTGAGCTTGATTTCATCCTTATTGCATGCATGGTGAACATAGTGATGTGGAGTGGGTGGTACTTGGATAGTGGTGCCTCGTTCCACTTGATGGAGAATATAGATTTTTTCAGTTACTCGGCGCAGAAAGATCTCCAGAGGAACATTGAGTTTGGAGATGATGGAAGGTACATCTCTACTAATATTGGTACATTAACCTTTCAGAGGGATTGAGGCTCTCCTCTTAGGCCCATGAATGTAATTTTTGTTCTAGTTCTAAAGAATAATCTAACCTTTGTTGCATTTTTGGAAGACTGTGGTTACAATCTGAACTTTAACAAAGGGAAATTATTCCTAAGACACATAGAAACATTACAGGTGAAGTAGATCAATGTTCAAGTCAAGAACTTGTATGCACTCAAGGTAGAATATGCATGAAAGGACTTGATGAGAAAGGAAAAGGTTAGAGACATGGTGGTTGAGAGGGAGAATAATTTACCTCTCAAAATGGAGCCTTAGAAGTAGGCTTAGGAAGTTGTGGAGCATCCACGAATGGAGAAGTAGAGAGGAGACATAGTGGAGACATCCACTCCAGCAGAGACATTCATTGAGGGGAGAGTTTGAGACAAGTGGGTAGAAGGAGCACATGCAACCATACATCTAGGTGTTAGGTTGGGCAATGTGAAGCCCTAGTCCCAGGAGTGCAAAAATTTGGGTAGGGTCCATTGATGTGTTCTCCTCATGGATCGTTACCCTTGATAGAGGGGCCCACAATATTTAGTAGCAGGAAGATGAATGTTAGTCAAATACTAAGGGGTGCAGAGCACTGTTGACAACAGAGCATGAGGAATAGTAGCACAGTTAGCTGGAACACAATTTTCCTAGTAGACAGTTGCAGATTGATTCAATATTATTTTTTATTTTTATGTTTACTTCTTAGTTACATATTTTACAGTAGTAGAAACAACAGAGAAAAATTTTTCATGCAGTACATTCCAAATGTGTTGGATTAGGGTAGATTTGAATCTCTTTCTTGGTGAGAGGGGTTCTTAAAATTCAACAACAAAATCTCAATTTGACTTGGCTTGGTCAAACTAGAGAGAAAATTCAAAATTCCACATCAACATACAAATTGGATGACTTAACTGAAGTGACATGGTTGTTATCTCTCATTTAACTTAGTTAATTCAAGTTAGGGGCATGCAATTTAGTTGTGTACAATGATTCCTAAAATTTAGGAGCTTAGGTTGAGTTAATTTATGTTGCAACAATTTATATATGTTAAAGTTGGTTATGGTAAGTTAAACTAGTTCCAATTGTTGGAGGAACTAGTGGAGGGTCTAGTAATAGACTGTGTAGTCAATCACTCCTTAGTGATGAACCAGTTAACTATTAATCAACCTAAATTAGATCATCCATTCAGAGAATTTTAATTACCCAGTTGAGATTGGAGTGCAAGGGTAGTGAACTATCAGTAGTAGACTATTCTAAAGTGTACATGTTGTGCATGCAATCAGAGAAGGGCCTAAGGGAATTGTGCAATTCTCAATGAGCGATTTTCCTAATTAATAGGGGCTAATTCCTCAAGGAACAAAACAATGAAATATGAGCTTGGAAGGCAGGAAAATTGGTTAAGTGTTGGCGAGGGTTAGTCTATGAAGCAGTGAGATATTATACTTGTGTAGAGGTTTCTCAGGCTTGAGTAAGCATTTTATTTCTTCTCTATTTTTTTACTAATGCAAAATAGATAAGAAGGGGGTTTGAGAAATTTCTTTCCCCTAAATAAATATCTAAGCATATGTGATTGAATATTGTCTCATGTTTATGTTGTGATTTCTTGATTGATTAAATTACCTTCTGCTAATGAGTAGAGTAGATTCAAGTCCTTTGTTTAGTAAATTACATTAGCAGTTTTGAATCTACAAGGAATTTCTACACTAATGTATCTACTGTAACATTTCAAAGCCTAGGAACAAAAATGATATTAAACAGTTTAAAATGATGAACCAAATGCCATAACTCCTATTGGTAGTTATTTAGATTTGGTGAAACAAAATGGATCATATCTTGTACCTGACAAGTGACCACCTCTAAATCACCAATTACCTTGATAATTTCTACCTTCAGATCGATGGTTTTTATATTTATTCCAAGTACAAGTGCTTCATATTCGACAGTATTATTGGTTCGCTCAAACTCTAGATGACATGAAAGTATATGCTTCTTATTACATGGGTCTATAAGTACACAACCAATTCGAGAGCCATTCTGCGTATTTGAACCATCAAAATATAAATTCCACATATTATTAGCTACTATGCTACTTCCTATACTATTATTAGTATTACTATGCACAACTATAATATAGGATTCATTTGCACCAGCTGGAGAACAAGGAAGGAGCTCCAATTATGTATTTGGTGAAATGGGTGATGACTATGCTTAATAACACCTGAGATTAGTTTCAAGAAAACAATTTCTAAAAAATAGATCTGCAAAAGCAAGAGGCTTAGCCCTCAAGTGGTGTCATAGTGTGTTTCATATATGGCTCACTTTCCACTTGAACCTAGTTATTCCTGCACTTATATGAAAGCCATAAATATGACCAGTCTGTAGAAAAATACCATTGTAACTTACAAGACCATTCCCTACTCAGGAGTAGGTCACAGGATTTCAGGATGTCCACAATTACTATATTTATATAATGGTGAAATCATTGATTAGATTATAATTGAATAACGACATTCTTGAGTTCACCAATAGCTTGGACGAGAGATATGTTCAGCTGAATAATTTGTGCATTGTTTTTTTCCCATATTGCGTTTATTTTATTGGAAATCATTGGCTTAGGGGGTCCTGACCCAGTTTGAGAGTTAGTTGTGCCAACCAACAAAACCTTACACTATTGGCCCTTTTGGTAATAACCTATGTAGCGCAGGCTGTAGTCTCACCCGAAGCAGTATTGGGGGATCCAAGAACCAAATTTGTGCATCTAGAGACTAGTGTGATCTCTTCTAGTGCCCTAGAGCTACCTTTGCACAGATCGATAGACTTCTAGGGCTTGTTACTATAACTAAGTTAACATTTCCTTCAGACCTTCGCGAAGGTCCATGATCAGTCCTTGCAGGCCTTAAATAGTCGATTTACCTACTTTTGCACATCAGCAAGCAACCCTAGGTTGAAGTTCACATAGATCTACTTAATTCGTTAGAAAGCATAAGAGAAATGGCATGTAACTTCACAAAAGTGGCTAATCATTCATTTCATACATTATTAAGACAGATTCAGTAAATTCGTGTAACATTCAATCATTATTTCATAAAACTCGTCATTAATAGCCAACATATAATATAAACAAATGCAATGGAAACACTCAACAATTCTTCAAAAATCTGTCTTTTTTTATCTTCAATTCACTGATTACTGGCTCTTCTTATCCTACACACACAACTATGGGGGCCCATGCACTCAACTATGGATTCTACCCAGGCCTCCTATGCGCTCAGCTGTAGGAGCCTCCTATTCTCTACCTAAGCACAGGAGGCAGAGCCTTTTTGCCATAGCCCTTGCTCAAGACAATAAAAACTCTTCAAAGTAGTCCAATATCTATTCAAATTTATCTCTAAGACTCACTAAGACTCAATTATTTATAGCTTTTCTAATACAGTACCATGGCCCCTGGCTCATGGGTGAGTCTTCAAAATTGACCAAAAAAAAGGAGCTAAAGCCCCTTTGATTCTATCTATTTGTGCGTTCTGCATCCACATTTTGCAGAGGCTTTACATCTCTTACAAATTTCTTTACAAAAATTGACTAGTTTATTCAATTCTACCCCTGGGGACCCCATCCCAATGGGCCCCCAACACAAATATCGTGACTCACCCTTGAGTCACTCCACAATTATGTAGAAAGTGACAATGAGCTGGATCAAATCTACAAGATAAAAGTGTGAGATCAGGATTGGATCAATCCAATGGTAGATGGGCATATCACATGGGACAGGGAGAGTTCTTGCACTTCTGACTCAGATGAAGAATTAGAACATTGGAAAAATCGCTTACATGAAGTATCTACATTGCGATGCAATATGATGATGAAGTCATTGCACTACGTTTCGTTAGAGGTAAGAAATTTACCTTATTATGATGGTTTAACTAATGTAGATATGTTCCTAGATGAATTCTAGTACGAAGTCCCTGAAGACCACCATTTTCAAACTTTGGAATTGGCACTATGCGTTACGCCAACACAATGGTGGGGTACGCATAAGGATAGTTTTGTTGGATGGTGTAATTACAGGATAATGATAAAGTTACGATTTGGGTATGCTAATACAAGACTAACTGAAGAGTATAGTGGGAAGGATGATTCGCATGATCACCCAGAAAAGTGGACTAAGGCATGGGGGACAGAACCACAACCAGAGTGGGTACATATATTTTATCATACCTTGGATACAATTTTTTATGAAACCAGCTCACAAAAAGATAGAAAAGTTAGATGAAATCCTTAGAAATAAGCCTCTTCGAGGGGGAAACCTCCTTTACATTACACAAATGAACAATTCTTTTACAATACAAATGACAAGACCTCCTTTCTATATATATAGGAGTCTAAGGGGTCATAATATAATCAGAGCCGAAATAAAAGTAATAATGTAAGGGCATAATGATAAAAATAGTGGGCTTCTATGGGGCACAATAATATTAATATGGGGATTACAATAAGGGGGTTGTACTAATAACAATAAGGGGTTACACTAGCAGTATAGGGACCTAACATGCCCTTCTCCTTCAAAAAGTGTTGTCCTCAATGCTTGAGTAGTTCTTGATGCTTATATATAAAATTCTTGTCCTCCTATGTGGAATCTTCAGTGGGTAAGTTCTTCCACTTGATGAGATACTTTGAAATTGATCGATTTCTTAGCAGTCAAGTTCTTATTTCTATGACTGCTCTAGGTTCCAATATGATTTTTCTTTCCTTGTCAAGTTTTGGAAATATTGTTTGAACTAGAATCTTTTGTAACTTTTGAATGAGTGGCCACATTTCTTCATCCTTCTTCCATTCATACCTTTCTTTGTTTATCCAATCTAGCTGGAGAATAGAAATAACATAAAACAATGCTTCCACATCCTCATCCTTTTTTGCGAGTGCATCCGCAACAACATTTTTCTTCCCTTTTTGTAGATGATTTCAAAGTCATAACCCAACATATTTGTGACCCATTTTTTTTGTACTTCTAAAGAATCTTTGTTCTAAAAAGTATTTAAGACTATCATGATCCATTTTTATCTTGAAGTGTCATCCCATTAAGTAAGGTCGAGATTTCTTAAGTGCATGTAGTATTGCCAACATTTCCTTCTCATAAATATCTTGCTTGAGATGTAGCTGTAAAAATACCCAATTGCCTACATCAAAACTTCTTTCACTGCAGTGTTGATTTGCTTGTTGTTTCATTTGATTCTGCACCAAAGTGGCATTATCATTTAAAAGTAGGATAACTTATTGTTGATGCTCGATGTGATCTTTCACTGCTTGAATCTTTTTATTCTTGATATTTCCTTCTATCTTTAGAGTTTGAGGAGTGGTAATTTCTTCCAATGCATTACAAGATATGGTCGGATTCATTTCTTGATGCTTGATGTGATCTTTCACTTTTTGAACAATTTTCTTCTTGATATGTCCTTCTATCTTGATAGTTTGAGTGGTAATTCCGGCCAATGCATTACAAGATACGGTCGGATTTGTTTCTTCTTTATCGATGTGATCTTTCACTTCTTGAACCTTTTTCTTCTTGATATGTCCTTCTATCTTGAGAGTTTGAGGAGTGGTAACTCTTGCCAATGCTTTACAAGACATCATTAGATTCATTTGTTCTTTCTCTAGGGTTGGTTCTCTATGTATATCCTCTTCTTTTGACATTTCTTGATCCTTTTCGTCATTAGGAGGCCTTTCTTGTAGTAGGTTTGTCCCACCTTCCTTCAAACCTTCCATGTCTTTCTTCAAATCTGCCATACCTTTCTTCCAATATGGTTTCATACCATCAATATCAGCTTCCATGGCATAGATAAAACTATTTATCTTTTTCTTCTCTAGAATATCATTTATCCTTATATTTTTGAAAGTCCTCAATGTGCTCTTCCATTGAACCCTTTTTTTTTATATTTGTCAATTGGCTAAAGAAGGTGTTGCTATTTGTATCCTCATAATGTGCTATCATTTCCTCCGTGAAAATTGACCATGTGATAAGTGGTTTATGAGAACAAAGCCCTTTATACTATAAAAATTGATTCAGTTCTAAATAATTATATGCAATACGTAGATTTTGTAACAGTGGTACACCATGTAGATCAAAATACTTCTCCATTTGTAGCATCCAATTTACTGAATCCTTGCCATCAAACTTCTTCATCTCGCTTTTTCTTGGTTTTAGGAGCTCGATCTTGAAATAACTATAACTCTATAATTTGCATCTTTAAGTTTTGAAATTTTAACCTGTAATAGCCCTTTGAGTCCTCTTTCTAACTCTACAATTCTGATTGCAATTGGATTCTCAAAGAAATATTTATTCCCAATCTCCCATGATGACCTAATTATAGACTAGTTCAATAGAGTAAACTTGTACGATGTTCCACGTGTCATTGTTTCAACCTTAGGTTTTGAAAATTATATTCAACAAAAATACAGTCCGTCCTCTTTTTGTAAGTTCTGACGAAATTTCAATCTAATGCTTAGAGAGAAATTTATGAGGATTTTCCCAAGATCACCTATTTAGGATGTAATTCAGGAGTCTGTGAAAAATCTAACTTCCTCATATCATATATTTGAAAATATAGCGAGACAAGATTTGACATTTGGAGCCAAGGTTCATATCAATTTTGTCTCAAATGGGTTTTCATTTTAGCTTCTAAAAGTTAGTAGTGAAAACGTTATAGCGAAAAATCGACGATGACCTGTTTTAGATGAAATTCTAGAGCTTGCAAAAACCCTAAATGTTGTAGATCATATCTACAAAAGTATAGTGAGAAAAGATCTAAAATTTGGACTCGAGGTTCAGAGAGATGTCATCTCAAATGTGTTTGTTTTTTAGCTTCTTAAATGTCACAGAAAAACCATTATAGCTAAATTTCCATGATGACCTGTTTGGAGCATCGAAACCCTAGAATCCAAAGCTCACATACCAAATGTTATGAAACTAGCTCACAAAAAGATAGAAAGGATAGATGAATGCCTTAGAAATAAGACTCTTTGAGGGGGAAACCTCCTTTACATTACACAAATGAACAATTATTGTATGATACAAATGACAAGACCTCCTTTCTATATATAGGAGTGTAAGGGGTCATAAGATAATCAGAGTCGACATAACAATAATAATGTAAGGGCACCATAATAGCAATAGTGGTCTTCTATGGGGCACAATAATAACAATATGGGGACTACATGGGCACACTAATATAATAAGGGGGTTGTACTAATAACAATAAGGGGTTACACTAGTAGTATAGGGACCTAACCCATGAATTGGTACCTCGAAACAAAGCTCTGCCGTGACACTACAGAATGAGATGTATTAAAGGAGGGATTCTTATTAACTTTCAGCTTTGAGGAAGTATTTACAAGCATCAATGAAGCACTTGAAGAAATTAAAGCAATTAAGAGGAGAAAGGAGGGGATAATTAAGGTGAAAATATTTGAAGATCTGTCGCTAAAGCAACAGTTATTATCAGTATTTGGGGGGAATGTTCGGATTTGAATTCAAATCCCAATATAAATTATGCATGTCAGTCCAACATAGAACACTTTGCAATCCAAGAGTTGCTTGTGCATTTTTATATCTAATGCATATGAATCAGGTGTTTTGGGAAGAATTTGTGATGCGCCCCTCATTTTTGAACTATTCTAAAACCGCCTAGGAGCTATTCATTGATAAAATGATTGGTACTTACCCCACTGAAGCCGTCAGTTTCGAAGTAGCTCTATTTGACACACAAGGTCACGAAGTATCTAGTATGGAGGCTACACCTACTGTGCCCATGGCACCAAGGTCACGTAGGCCGAAATAAACTCTAACAAAAGAAAATCAACCCACCATGAAAGAAAAGCAACATGCCATGAAATAAAATCAATCAAACAAAAGAATTCGGTGTCGTGCACATGTAACCAAGGAAGAATATAGAGGCGTAGCCGAAGGCGAAAAAGGATAAGCAACAGAAAAATGTGGTCTCTTTAGAAGAAGAAGAGTACAAAGGTTTCGAAAAAGTCGATGTTGAGGGAATCAAGCCCATCACTATGCTATCTGAGTACATCCCTTTGAAGAAGGGAAAAACTAAAGTAACCAAGGATCTTGATTCAGGAAAATTTGGCATATCCACTCCCCTATTGCCACAGCAGGTCACATTTGAAGGTCCTAAGCTTGCACGCATCCCATTGCTGAAAATGGAGGATTGGGACTTCGCGGATCATGAAACATTTCCACATCTGGTGACCCATAGGTAAATGACCAAGATATATTATGGTGAAACAAGAGTTACAAAGTTAGAACCCATGAAGTGTGTCTACGGTGTTGAGAAGTCGAGGTTGTTGAACATGATTTTAGTACCACATTATGATTGTTCACCTACCAATACAAATTGTGTGCGTCGGCTCCTCGCGTTGGTGCACAATGGGATCTTGTGGCTCAGGTAGCCTATTCCAATAATAGACATGTTGATCCATAGGATAACAAAGCTACCCTACAAAGGAATAGACCCTGCTAAGGAGTTTGGAGGGAAAACTAGGGAAAAGGAGCTCGCTGATAAGATGAAGAAGGAATATGGTCTTGTGGAAAATTCGCAAGGATACTCTATCATGTGCATTCAATACCAGGCAGTCCAGTTCACTTCCTAAATCCTCCTAATCAAGATCATGAGGAAGTGTCGTGCAGATGATGTTTTGGCGCTAGTAGTGTCACTTGCTGCACAGTGTGTAAAGGGCATGCAGTATAATTGGTCTAGGTATCTCTACCATGACTTCCTCACGAATTGCTGAGAATCCCACGAAGAAAGCAAGCCATTTTATTATGCTTGGCTTCTCTTGTCTATTGTATTAGTTGCATGGAGTTCACTGAATGCCTACAATGTTGGAGGTAGGAACTAGAAAAGGTGAAAAAAGCTCTACTGTGCAAAATTGGAAGGACGCCACTTAGAAAGTTGTGCTCAACCAGGTCGAGAAGAAGAAGAAGGAGGCTTCCAAGGCAGCCGCAGAGAAGGCATGTTTGGAGGAAGAGCACATTGCTAAAGAGCAGGAAGAGAGAGAACGAAAGGATGCCAAGGAGAGTGAGAAGTTTGCATCACACCATACTGATGAGAAAGAGTTGTCATTGCAGGAAGGAGGTGGTAGTGAGGAGCAAAGCACTCCTTTAATCATGAAGAGGCATGGGCAGGAGTAGATGGGTGGACAACGAAAGAAACACAAGTCTGATAAGAAGACACATATTGATTCCATGGTGCTGATATAGGGGGATCTTGATGAGATCGGGGACAAGATACAAAACACGACGATGGAGGTGTTGTAGCAACTTGAGTAGTAATACATGCAGACGCTAGGGAGCTTCCAGAATGATCTACGTGAGCTACAGATACAAGCGAGAAGGATTCAAGTGCATGTTAGGAAGGAAAACAGTACGCAAGCGAGTTTGACATAGGGAAGTAGTGCAGTGATAGAGATTGAAAGGAATCTGGATCTCAAAGTCTTTCCCTTTCCAGAGGGGTCCATCCGTGTGGAATTGGACAAGAATCACATTGCACTCAACACAGTGAAGCATATGGGACTAAACCTTGTCGCACTGTCGCCCCAGACCCTTAATGCGTTGCAACAGGGGGTCTCAGATGTGTTGAAGATTAGAGAAAAAATCATGCCCACTGTCATAAGTGAGTTTAAAGTGAACAATGAGCAGCATTTTGAAGAAAAAACTCAAGCGTTGATGCAAAAGGA
Source organism: Pinus taeda (assembly GCA_000404065.3). NCBI lineage: Eukaryota > Viridiplantae > Streptophyta > Pinopsida > Pinales > Pinaceae > Pinus > Pinus taeda. Next base: position 152,787 of record APFE030238078.1, read on the forward strand.
GGAATTGCAGACACAACATCAAAACCTAATAATAACACTTGAGTAGGCTTGCAAGTTAGTGCTTGAGCTAAACATTCCAAAGGATGCGAAGGCCTCAGCGAAAGTGAGGAAATTGGTTACTATAGTGCATGTGTCAAAGGCGAAAATCGATAAGGTGACTTTCGCTTTTCAAATGCGAATAGCTTAGCTACAGTTGAAGTTGTAGCCATCCACACTACCAAAATGTTGGGAACAAAGAGGCACCGCTATCAGAGTGTCCATGTGTCAACTAGATGTCACAGTAACCAACTATTCACTCAGGCAATGGGCCTATGGGATATACTGTAGGATGATCCTATGCTGCAATAGTTGAACACAGAGCTCAGGGAAGCATAACAACAATACAATGAAATAAATACGACAACACAGATGTTGGCTCCAATTCAGTGCTTCATGCGCTTGTAGGAAGAAAAGGAAAAATTAACCCAGATCCAGGAGTTGAAAAAAAAGCAGTCCTTTCTTATAGCCGAGCTTGAGCCTTGGACAGAGGAAGCCTACCAACTTTCATAAAACATTCATGAGAAGCTGAAGGCCATGCAGTAGACCCAGAGGACTACACAACTTGCAGTAGAAGGGCCAACCATTAAGAAACTAGTCTAGGAGGTACAACAAGTAGTATAAAAGAGTATCACGAAGCTTTAGGCGTTAACCAAGGCATATTGCGAACTTCTCCAGAAAATGGAACAACCAACAGAGTGAATCGAGGGCGAGTCATGATTTTTGTGTTGGGGGTCTATTGGGATAGGGTCCCTAGGGGTAGAATTGAATAACCTAGTCAATTTTTGTAAAGAATTTTATAAGAGATGTAAAGTCTCCGCAAAATGTGGATGCAGAGTGCAAAGACAGATAGAGTCAAAGGGGCTTTACCCCTTATTTTTGGTCAATTTTGAAGAATTTCCCATGAGCCGAGGGCCATGGTATTGTATTAGAAAATCTATAAATAATTGAGCCTTAGCGAGTCTTGGAGATAAATTTGAATAGAGATTAGAGTATGTTGAAAAGTTTTTGTTGTCTTAAGCAAGGGCTAAGGGAGGAAGGCTCTGCTTCCTATGCTTAGTTAGAGAAAGGAAGGCTCCTGCAACTGAGTGTGCATGAGGCTTGGGTAGAGCTTGCAGTTGAGTGCACATACCCCTGCAGGTGTGTGCACAGGGTAAGAAGAGTCTGTAATTGGTGAATTGAAGATCAATAAAGGCATCTTTTTGAAGAATTACTGAGTGTTTCCATTGTATTTGTTTATATTATATGCTATCGAATAATGATATGTTTTATGAAATAATGATTGAATGCTATGTAAATTTACCGAATCTGTCTTAATAATGTATGAAATGAATGCTTAGTCACTTCAGAAAAGTTATAGGCCATTCTCTTTATGTTTTATAATGAATTAAGTATATCTACATGAACTCTGATCTAGGGTTGCTTGTTGATGCACGAAACTAGGTAAATTGACTGTTTAAGGTCCACAAGGACTGATCATGGACCTTCACGAAGGCATGAAGGTGTAGGAATTTACAGGGTAAGTTCCTCAAATAGAACACCAAAGGACAACGGTCACAAACAGATCACAGATCAATACACCGGTATTCTTGACGTGGTTAAAACCCTCAAAGAGGGAAACAGTCCAAGACTTGAGCCAATGTGGCCACTTCACAAAATTTATTAATAAAAGAAAGAAAATTTACATAAGCTTCTCTCATGAATGGTCACCCTACAAATGACCCTCCATGCTCTTTAAATAGAGATCATGGACCAATCGAGTGTTAAGCCACGGATCAAGTGTCGGTAATACTGAGGAGAGAAAGAACCGTCAGATCACTTCATGTCTAGAACATATCGTGACTGTCAGATTGTAAGTTACAAAAGTAAATAGTAAAGAAATACACTTTAACTAACTCTATACTAAACCAAGTTATACTTAACTATTTCCTATGTGTCGGAATATCACAACATCCCCCCTTAAGAACAACTTGGGATAGGATTGAAGGATGTAAAAATATGACACAATAGGAGAAGGAAGGAGGCATTAGATACTATCTCCCCTTAGTGAGAACTTCCTGAACTACAACCATAAATCAAAGTTTAGTAAACTTTTCCTCTGTGAGAGCCTTTGTAAAGATCTTTGCAGCTTGATCATCGGTTGAACAATATTTCACTTCAAGAACATGGTCATGAATGAGATTTCCGATGAGGTGCATGTGTAGTTCAATGTGTGTGTTGTGCTCATGTTGGACTGGATCTTTTCATAGTTGAATGACACTTTGATTATCACACCAAAGTGTAGTCGGATGTTGCTACTGAAAGCAAAACTCTGACGGGATCTGATGAAGCCACAGGGCTTCCTTACTAGCTTCTATGGTGCCATGATACTCTGCTTCTACTGAAGAAAGAGAAATGACACTTTGTTTCTTGCAAGCCCATGTAATAGGTCTAGAACCAAGAGTGAAGACATAACCTACAGTAGACTTCCGATCATTAGGGTCACTAGCCCAATTGGAATCAGTGAAACCAACCAATAGAGGAGATGCTTCTTCATTGTAATGAATCCCAAACTAAATTGTACATCAAACCTAACGAAGTATTCTTTTAGTTGCTTTCCAATGAATTTCATGTGGGTTTTGCATAAACTGAGCAATAAGGTCAACATCAAAGAAAAGGTTAGTATGGGTATGGGTTAGATACAAAAGTTTTCCTATAGGATAACAGTATAAGGTAGCATCAACTTTAGGGGAAGTACAAGTGATTGAAATTTTGGCTCCAGACTGAAAGGGAGAAGGGTCTGGCTTACATTCTTCCATGTGAAAGTGGCATAGAAGATCACATGAATACTTGGACTGGGAAAGGGAAACACCTTCTTTGGATTGCAAGACTTGAAGACCAAGAAAATAATGCAATTGTCTTAATTTTGTCATTTCAAACTTATTTTTAAGGCTAGACTTCACATGGTTTATAAGGTTGGGATCACTACCAGTAAGGATAATATCATCAACATAAAGAACAAGAATGATAATAGACTTACCCACTTTCTTAGTGTAGATAGTATTGCCAGAATGACACCTAGAAAAGCCAGTATCTAAAATAAAGCTATCCATTTTGGCATACCAAGCCCAAGGGGCTTGCTTGAGACCATAATGCGATTTATTAAGCTGACATACAAGGCTTGAGTCTATTTGTATAAAGCCAACGGGTTGTTCCATCTAGATTTCTTCATGCAAGTCCCCATGCAAGAAGACATATTTAACATCCATCTGATGGACTTCCCATTTGAAAGAGGCAACAAGGGAAATAACAAGGCAGATAGAGTTCATTTTGGCAAAAAATGAGAAGGTTTTAGTATAGTTAATGCATTCAACTTGTGAAAAATCCTTAGCAACAGGACAAGCTTTATGTTTATCAACTTTTCCATCTAGTCCATAATTGGTTCTGTAAATCCATTTGCATCTAACAAGTTTTCGTCCCTTTGGAAGAGGAACAAGATCGCATGTATCTTTTGCCAATAATGAATGCTATTCTTCATTCATAGTTGCATCCCAATCTGGATGGCCTAAAGCTTCTGCAAAGGTGTCAGGATGATAATTCGCTGAAGCTTGAGCTAGTAAAGAAGAGGCTCTATTGAACTGAGAACATGTACATCATTGATCTGTAAGATCACCTGCAAAAGAACCTACTACATCTCGAGTAGTACAGACCCATTTTGGAAGGTGAGGAGCTAAAGGAGGACCCTGAGAAGGTGGGGGAGGATTTTCATCCTTGATGTCATCATCTGAAGAAGAAATATTTTTAGAAGTAGAAGGGATAGAGAGAGGTGGCACATCTGCCGAACTAGGCTTGTAGGCCAATAAATTTTTAGCAAACTTTACATCTTTTCTAATGATCAAATTTTTGGACTTAAGTGGAATAATTCTATATCCTTTGACATCTTCAGAATATCCAACAAAAACACATTTTTCACTCTTAGGTTCTAAAGCTTTATGTTTCTCATCTGGAATATGGGCCCATGCTTCTCTTCCAAAAACAAAAAAGTGACTTACATCTAGTTTAATTGAGCTCCATGCTTCTTCTAGAGTAATATTCTTTAAAACCTTAGTAGGAGTGCGATTTCTATGTAATTTTCACAGTTAATTGATTCTACCCAAAAATTAAGACTAATTCCTTTAGATTGAAGCATACAATTAGCCATTTGCATTTGAATTCCATTCTCAGTACAAAAGTTGATGAATTTGTTTTTAACATATTCTCAGCATTATCAGATCCTAGCTTAAGAATTTTATGTCTAGATTATTTTTTAACAAAGGCCTTAAAGGCCAAGAACATGTTAAGTACTTCACTCTTGAGTTTTAATAAGTATACCCAAGTGTGCCTAGATAAATCATCAATGAAATTTAAGAAATACTTGTAGCCAGAGAATGTAACAACCAGAAGTGGACCACATAAATCACTATGCACAAGCTGTAAAGGGGTTGAGGTGTGCCAAGAGGCACGTTTTTTAAAACTATCCTGATGATGTTTTCCGAGTACACATCTAGAACAAACACCATCTCTGCAAGATACCATAGGAAGGCCTATCACCATATTTTATTTACATAGATTTCGAAGGGAGTGATAGTTTAAGTGACCAAATCATTCATGCCAAAGTTTTCTCACTTCATCACTATGAGAAAAAAATACTAAGGGAAGAGTTGATGACCCAAAGTTGTTAAACTTATACAACCTTGTAGAATAATTAGCAATGCTAGTAGCTAAAATCTGTCTAGGATCTCTTAGGTGCTTAATTACAACATTATGAGGTGAAAATTCAATGGTTTTACCTTCACCTAAATGAGTTATCTAATATACAGTTAGAAGGTTGCAGGAAAAGGTTGGAACATATAGTACATCATTAAATTGACCATTGTCTAGATGAATAGTCCCAATCCCTACAACACTAAGATATCTATCATCACCAACATATATATTTTTGGTGTTATAATCATTAAAAGAAGAAAACATGGCTTTGTTTTTGGCCATGTGATAAGAAACTCCAGAATCAATGAGCCACTCATGAGAATGAGAAGAAGAAGATACATTTAGTGCATAACCAGATCGATATGCTTGACAACCACATGTAGAAAGTGTTATTCCTAAAGATTAAGTTGAAGTTGAAGAGTGCTCCAAATGGATGCTATGCTTCTTCATTGTTGCTTCCAAGGCTTCCATCTTCTTAAAGCATTTGGATTTGAAGTTTCCATCTCAATTACAAAAGTGCCAATGTCTATGAGTCTTCTTCCCTTTGTTTTTGTTTGCCCTATCATTTTGCTGAAATGATTTTTCATTTTGAGATTGAAATTACTTAGGACCCTTGTTTGGTTTAAGACCATTCTTTTTAGGATTCTTTGAATTTTGTTGTTGTTGGGCGGCTAAGGCTTTCTTAGAAGAGTTTCCAAGATTAAGAAGACTATGATGTAAGATTTTTCCTTGTTCTCTTATTAAAGAATCACAAAAGGCATGAAAAGAGTGGGACTTGAAGTCTTGTCCTTGAGAAATGAAGGCTTCTCTAGTAGAATGTAAGGTGGAAAAAAACACAGTGTAGGCTGGTCCCAACTTAGTAATAATGGAATAGATAAGGCTACCATATTCTTTCTTAACCTTAACACCTTCCAAGAGAACTCTAAGGGTCTTGAACTTGGACAAAAAATCTTCAATGGAAGAAAAATTATTGGGGTCCAACGTCAGCGACTCATTTTTGAGTTGATGATCTCTAATTTCATTTTTAATTCCAAAAACTTTAGTGAGCTGTTTCATTACTTCATCAGAGATATCAAGTTCTGCGATATGGAATCTAAGGTCTAGAGAAATAGACATCCCTATCAACCCACGTGATTGATCTTGCCTATTTTTCCATTTGGCTGCCTTATCTTCATCTTTAGGTTTAGTTTCTTGGCATGCGGCTATTCTATAAAGACCTTTACTTCTAAGCAAATCCACAATGTAGGACCACCATTGGAAATAGTTGGTGTTGTCAAGAATACCTTGGCATGTACTTTCCATTTTGAAAGAAAATAAAGCTGTAGATGCTAAAACTAAGTGTTCCGATGGAAAGATCTCAAAATATTAGGCTGATTAAAAAAAACCAGCTTTGAAAACAGCTTCCGAATGAAGAAGTTATGGCTTTTTGAAGAAAAGTTGTTGAAGATGCCGAAGAAGTGGGTGAATGTGAGGAAGTGAATGATAATGTTATATTTAAAAAAAATCCCCCTCCTTTCTAAACTTAATCTAATTAGCTCACCTTAAAAAAAGATTTTGTGTGACCTACTTTTATAAATAAGTGAAAGTCACTTTTACAATGGTACTTTATGAGCTACCCACTAAATTGTAACTTAAATAAAAGATAAAGAGACTTTACAATTATAAGTAACTTACTTTTTATTTTTGGGCACGAGAACCCCCAAGGCACGTTTTGCAGCTTAAATCCTAGATTTTGACCAAATATGATGTAAAGACTCCGTGTTTTGTGGGCGCGGAGTGCAAAGATTGTAAATGAGTCATAGGGTTGTCTGCTGTCATCTTTGTAATGTAATGTTGGCTTTAGAAATCTACCCATGGTTCGTGGACCATGGGATTGTATAAATAGAGTGAGGCTCTAATTTGTAAAGGAAAAAAGAAAGTGGAAGAATAGATGAAGAATTGAGTCTTATCAAAGTGTAGAGTCGAGTCTTTGGGTCATAGAGTAGGAGAAGGCTCTGCAGTTGAGTGTGGAGAGGCCTAGTAGTCCACAGTTGAGTGCAAGGACCCCTCCAACTGAATGCATAGGAAAATTCAAGTCTGTAACCGTTGGAGAAGTAATAAAGAGAAGTTTTACATCATTTTTGTGTATCTTTTTCCTGTTTTGTGCATTGAATGTATCAGATATAAATTGCATTTCTATTGTTTATATGATGCGCGAACTTATATGAATGTATTGATAAAGTGAATATAAGATAAAGTATCTGTTTACATGAAGATAACTAAATTTTATAAGAAGATAAGTAAGATACGTGATGTAACTTGGGGAGGTAGTGCAGATCGCTACCTTAGCAGCGTGAAGTCTTTACATCGGATTTGGTCAAAATATGGGCTTTAAACCCCAAAACTTTCCTTGGGGGATCCCGTGCCCAACAAGCCCCCAACACAAACATCATGACTCACCCTCAAGTCACTCTGTTGGTGTGGAGATCTTCGCGTCGAGACTTCCTAACTCTGCTCGAACTACTGTAAGATCGACAGCGCACTGAGAAGCTGCCTGTTGTACCTCATGCACGTGCTGTTCTGAGACTTTTGTATCTCAATTGCTTCCTTGTATCTGTTGGAAATAATACCAAGAGGGGGGTGAATCAATATTATCAAATGAAATAATTTTTCATTTCCATACTCAGATTCATATATGCTACTTCAATTAAGGGAACCTGTGTGTACAGGCAACTGTGTCTAATGCAACTAGCATATATCCAGTAAACTTATGATTCAGTTAATCCATTAAATGTTGATATTTAGTTAGTGCATCAAAGCTTTATTAGCCATATGAATAGTAAACGGGTGCAGTAGAATAGAACAGATCATCACACACAAGAAGCACACATGAACACCATGATGTAAGGTGGAAACCCAATGCGGGTGAAAACCACCTGCTACAATTCATCTCTATCTTCTTTTATTAACAAACTTCTTCTTACAATATTTTTGTATTGGTGTAGCCTTATACCAGTACGCAGGTTTCTACCTACAGAAGGTTACAACCTTATTTCATTCTCTAGCTTCTCTTGGAAGGGAGCTACAACCCCCTTAGCTCTTGCACTAGTTGATGTAATAGTACGTAGGTTCCAACCTACAGAAGGCTACAACCTTCTCTTTCTTCCTCCAGGTACCACGTTTCATAAATTTTTAGACTGGATACTTTTGAAGCACAACACCATAATTTGAAGGCCACGTTTCATCCAATTTTCATACTGGACCCATCAATATCATTGAAGCACACAATCAATGAACACTAGCATCATCAAACTCTGAATCACCCAATACTGAATCACTGAAACCCTGTCAACGAACTACAGTCACCAGAACACAGAGCAGAACACAGAACTTTGCAACAATGTTCAGATCTAATTGTATCATCAAAAATCATGCATCAAATTGCATACGCTACTTTGAAGAGATGAACCGGCATGTATACGCAACTTCACCAAAGTGAACCAGTGTATATGTCATTAATTACGTGCTGCACTTCCTGACTTCAGATATACCCAGATCATTACATATATAAGGATAATATTTGTGTTAGCAACCAGATCTAATCCATCAGATCACATAAAGATAAGTCATTATGATCCCGATCCATTATTAGATCTCATCCATCAACACTGAAGCTAAACACAATCAACCAAACTAAATATGTAGAAAACTGACACCAGTAAACAGTCATCAGAACTCATCAACAACCAGAACCACCTGTAACTTCAAACACATAGCTCATATGGTATACGCTACTTAGATGTATCTAACCTGCGAATGTACGCACTTTTATCATAGTCAACCAGCGTATACATCTGTAAATATTCATTCATGATTTGCATCTATTCCAAACTTGAGTTATACCTGGATCATAATATTTACAGAACATTACATGTGTTAGTATATAGATCTAGAATAAACATGATCAAACCATATAGAGATAATTCATTCCAAGCCATTAGATCTCGATCTATCCTTAGATCTTGTTCTCCATCAACCGCTGAGATTCCTCCTTAGCTCAAATCAATCAAGGCATCATGAACCCATAACCTGCATTCTAGATCTCATACTTCATCAAATATTCGAGACTTACTTGGTGCCTTTGCCTAATGACCTTCTTCTCCTTTTATAGTCTTAGGCCTTACTCAATACCATGGTCCAAAACCATGTAGAACCAATACCTTGGACCCAATAAATTGGGTCAATACCTCGGAAAAAATACCATGGACCAAATACCACGGACCCAAAACTTAGTTTTCCGACATGTACGTGCCTTTCCTTTTGTGAAAATGCGTGTGTACGATATACGTGCCTCTGTATATGGTGAACCTGCGTGTATACACTACTTGGTATATAGTGAACTTGCGTGTGTACATGACTTGGTATATAGTGAACCTGCGTGTGTACACGACTTGGTATATAGTGAACCTACGTATGTACGTGACTTGGTATATAGTGAACCTGTTTATATAATTTTCTTTCTCCATTCTTTGTAGTCTGATCATCAATTCTTGGCTATTGAACTGCTTCACTATGATCTGTCATCTGCGTGAGTTTCCATCAAGGACAACACTTCTATCATAATGCCAACACTCTCCCCTTTTGGATTTGATGGAAAAATTATCTTTCCATACTGAGAACTGTCATCTTAATGAGTTGTCATTGTTCATTACATCTGAACTGATTCCTTTGAGCTGCCCTACATCCCATGTATTCTGTCACATCTGATATCTCTTTTGTAGATTCATCTAGTTATATATTAGTGAGTTGTTCTGCTACAAGTTGGTTGTCATCAAGTTCAACACATGCATCATAATGCCAACAATCTTCCCCTTTGGACTTGATGGCAACAACCATACCAAGTCACTCTCCCCATTTGACGTCAAGGGCAAAGGGCAGACCAAGATATTTACTTCCTTAACATACATTCCACTGTCCATACTCCCCCTGAGTAGCTGCTGAAATCTCTGATTGAGCTCCCCCTTTGTATATGCCAAGGTGTACCAATCTGTCCATGCTCCCTCTGGGTACATGCAGAAATCTCTGCTCTACTGAAGTGTGCTATTCATGCTCCCGCTAACTGTAAGCAAGGTCTGCAAAAATATGTTCTACAAGAAGAAAATGACTCTATCATAAATTACCTTCCTATCACCAAGGACTCATACATACATCCATCTCCCAACCAAGTGGGGATATACCAATATTGACTTATCCACTCAACCAAATGGGGATACACTAGATACCAATTGTTTATACATGACTGAAATATTACATCATTCTTCCCATGCATAGTGGGGGTACAAATTACACCATATGACCAAAAGGGATTCATAAAATGACTACAATAGATAGAGACAAACTATTACATCATGAGTCTTGATATAACCTTTACATGGCATTTATAATAGAGACCAAACATATGAATAAGATCATGATAGTCATTAGCAACTATCATACACAATGTATGATCTGCTCCATAAGCATCTATCAATAGCATCTAGACCAACAACCTGTATATGTCCATTAGTGTATAAGTCATCAACCTATAACAAGGTATGTCTGCATATAGATATCAAATCATCCTTTTGAACAAAATTCTGCATATGACATACAAAATCATTCACATTATATCATATGTGAAAAACACCATAGCCATCTCATCAACATCAAGATCTGCATGATCTTATATATCATCCAAATATCATCACTTGGGAAAATCTGCATCAATCAACCTATGTAAGTATCAACCTATCATCATATAGGTAAGAATTCATCATCATCATGTCTCCAACAATGCAACTTTGAGTAATCATCCACGTATCCAACATCCTGTATATAGCACTATGTATCTTGAGCTCAATATCTTTTGTCAAGACTTCTTGATATCATTAACAGAAACAATCCTCATCCATGTAAGCACCAAGAACTATAGGAATCCTGCATCATAACTGTATTATATGTCGACAGTAACATATGAGTGACTCATCATCAAGTAATCAAATTGTGTATTTTATACTTCTCCTTATCCTTATGAAGATCACCATGTAAGCACCATATATACATCATCAGAGAATCAACCCCAAATCTGATTTGAACACCAACTATGTAACCCCACAAATCATATGAGATTTTGTCATGGAAAACTCATAACTATATCATAGAAAGATGTATCATTTAACCATATAAGCATCAACACCAAGGACTACTAACCATAATGCCAACAATGCATTATTAAAAGCATATGCTCCCTTGAACCTATGCCATCTTGTTTATTGTCAAAGCTGATCATGCATATATTAGCAAGAAGTACCATGGCATCATCATCATCAAGTTGGGATCAAAACACTTCTATAAATCTTACAAGTATCAAGACATTTCCACACATCATCAGCATAATGTAACCATTATTAAACAGAGAAAATAATGAACTGAATCATATCAGACCCTTTTCCTGAGCCTGTCTCACTGCTTTTCTCAAACTGACATATACGCAACTGTGCAGAGTCTAACTCATGTATATACATGACTTCTCTTTATGAAACTTGCGTATGATATTGAGAACACTAAAGGTTTACACTTTCAGCTTCCTCTGAGTCAGTTATGTCTGTACATTGTGCTGTGCCACATCTTTCAAACTGTGCTTCCTTCTTCTTCCATATCTTCAAGTGTGATGATGTTTTCTCCTTTTGGTATGGTGCCCATACTTTGTTCCTTCATTCCTTTGCTATATGTCCCAGCTTGTTACATGCATAACATCTTACATTTTTCATATTCCTTCTGTAGCAATCAACAACTTTGTGACCAAACATATTGCACGAAAAGCAATATCCTTTAAAGTACCTGGAACATGATGATCTTTCTGTGTGATGGTCTTGAACAATTCTACTTCTACATCTGGCTGCAACATGTCCAATAATATGACATACATAACATTCAACATTATTCATTTGAGTAAATGACCGACCATCACTTCCATAGTTAGGAGTAAAATATTTTCTTTGAAGAATTTCTTTCCTTGGTTGTTGATGGGATTGACCTCTCATCTCCTTGTTGAGCATTTCAAATTTTGCATTAGATTTCCTTGTCTTACTTTGTGAACTAGATTCACCTTCAACAGATTCATGAAAACCAAGACCAGTTTTGATAGCAGGAGACCTTTGACTATTAAGAATATCATCCATGATCTTAGTACTATCTTGAAATTGTAAGAGCTTATCCTTTTCTTCTAATTTATTATTTGGAATATTTACCTCAACCTGATGTTGTTCTTCCTTTTCAAGATACTATTTCTTCATGATTCCTTCAGCTTTTCTCCCTTCTTCCAACTGATGTCTTAATTCAAGAACTTTGTTTTCTTGTTTCTCAAGAGCTTGGAGTAGTTCTTTATTCTTCTTATTTGATTCTTCAAGATCTTGTTTTAGCGAGAGAATCTTAGCTTCAAGACTTTCATAGTAACCGGATCTTTCTATGAGTTTCTTGATTGTTGCGCTCCTTTCATTTACTTCATTTCTTAATGATGTCACTTCATCCTGCAACTTTTGACATTGATCTTCCTTTTCCTTGAATAGCTTTTTTACTTTGTTTCCTTCCTCTAGTTGAGCTTTTAGTTTGGCAACTTCTTCTTTGGAGACACATTCCCTTTTGTGCAATAGATCTTGTTGATCTCTAATTTTGTCTGTAAGCCTTTTAAATTTTGCCTCTATTTTATATCTTTCTTGCTCACCCATAAGAGCAAATTTAGTTGTTTCGCTATCACTTCCATCATCTTCAAATGGATAGAGAAATGTATCACCAGAGGATAAAAAATTCATACCGATAGTTCTTTTGCTTGTTCATCTTAATTCTGAGGTGATTCTGAATCTAAAGTGTTGC
>APFE030238078.1:165457-224487 GCA_000404065.3 Pinus taeda
AATCATCACACACAAGAAGCACACATGAACACCATGATGTAAGGTGGAAACCCAATGTGGGTGAAAACCACCTGCTGCAATTCGTCTCTATCTTCTTTTAATAAGAAACTTATTTTTACAATATTTCTATATTGGTGCAGCCTTATGCTAGTACACAAGCTTCTACCTGTAGAAGGTTACACCCTTCTCTCGTTCTCTAGTTTCTCCTGGAAGGGAGCTACAACCTCCTTAGCTCTTGTACTAGCTGATGTACTAGTACGTAGGTGTCGACCTACAAAAGGCTACAACCTTCTCTTTCTTCCTCTAGGTACCACGTTTCATAAATTTTTAGACTAGATACTCCTCAAGCACAACACCATAATCTGAAGGCCACGTTTCATCCAATTTTCATACTGGACCCATCAATATCATTGAAGCACACAATCAATGAACACTAGCATCATCAAACTCTGAATCACCAAATACTGAATCACTAAAACCCTGTCAACAAACTGTAGTCACCAGAACACAGAACGCTACAACAATGTTCAGATCTAATTGTATCATCAAAAATCATGCATCAGAGTGCATATGATACTTTGAAGAGCCGAACCAGAATGTATATGCAACTTCACCAAAGTGAACCAGGGTATATGTCATTAATTACTTGCTGCACTTCCTGACTTCAGACATACCTAAATCATTACATATACAAGGATAATATGTGTGTTAGAAACTAGGTCTAGTCCATCAGATCACATAAAGATAAGTCATTATGATCCTGATCCATTACTAGATCTCATCCATCAACACTGAAGCTAAACACAATCAACCAAACTGAATATGCAGAATATTGACACCAGTAAACAGTCATTAGAACTCATCAACAACCAGAACCACCTGTAACTTCAAACATCATAGCTCATATGGTATACGCTACTTAGATGTATCTAACCCACGTATGTACGCGCTTTTATCATAGTCAACCAACGTATACATCTATAAATATTTATTCATGATTTGTAGCTATTCCAAACTTGAGTTATACCCAGATCATAATATTTACAAAACATTACATGCGTCAGTATACAGATCTAGAATAAACATGATCAAACCATATACAGATAATTCATTCCAAGCCATTAGATCCCGATCTATCCTTAGATCTTTTTCTCCATAAACTATTGAGATTTCTCCTTAGCTCAAATCAAGCAAGGCATCATGAACCCATAACTTGCATACTGGATCTCATACTTCATCAGATATTCGAGACTTACTTGGTGCCTTTGCCTAATGATCTTCTTCTCCTTTTATAGTCTTAGGCCTGACTCAATACCATGGTCCAAAACCACGTAGAACCAATACCTTGGACCCAATACTTGGAGTCAATATCTCAGATGAAATACCATGGACCAAATACCACAGACCCAAAACTTAGTTTTCCGACATGTACGTGCCTTTCCTTTCGTGAAAATGCATGTGTACAATATACGCGCCTTTGTATATAGTGAACCTACATGTATACACTACTTGGTATATTGTGAACTTACGTGTGTACACGACTTGGTATATAATGAACTTGCATTTGTACACGAATTTGTATATAGTGAACCTGTGTATGTACACGACTTTGTATATACTGAACCTGCGTATATACTTTTCTTTCTTCATTCTTTGTAGTCTGATCATCAATTCTTTGCTAATGACCTGCTGCACTATGATCTATCATCTGTGTGAGTTGCCATCAAGGACACCACTTGTATCATAATGTCAACAGTATCTGCTCCTACGTTCCCTGCATCTATGTGAGTTTGGCTTCAACCGAGGCTGTAATGACGAATGCCTCATTGATTTAAGGCTAGACATGCACCTTCAAAACCGCTTATTTTTGTCGCGCCGTGTCTACCTACTCCTTAAGTACTTTTTCATGTTGCATCCGTGTGAGCCTCTGTGTAAGGCCCACCATTTATGTGGTCCCTTTATTATCATCATACTATTGTTGCAGCTCGTGCGCCTCTATTTCCAAGCGCCGTATGTTTGGTTCCTCTTGCAGAGTGGTGAGGACCTTGAATGACATTTCCAACATTTTGGTGCAGTCCTTCACTGCACTACTGATCTCCTCCATCCCCGATGTAATGGTACTGGCGCGCTGTTCCCTCACCTCTAGAGGAGTTGAAGGTTGCGCCTTCAGTCAAAGCTCTACTATATGAAGGTTCAGCTCCATCTTAACCTTAGCCATCTCTTCTCGTGCCTCACACACCCTTGCCACTAACCTTCGAATGCATGCCTCTGCTAAGATGGCCAACTCACAGACCATCTAGCAGGCTTCCTTAACTACCTGCACCATCTATGAGTTCTGTGCCACTACCTCATCACTCTGCAGGCTCAGTTATTTCATATTAATTTTCTGGTCACTCAACACTTGTAGTGTATGGCCCTCCCTAACCTGTAGTTCTGTAGTCACTCCATCCTGCAGGATATAGAGTGTCTCCTGAGGGAGCGCAACCATGTTGATCGTTACTCCCTTCAATGCACCGATCGTAGGCCTATCGACCTCGTTCTCTGTAACCAATGCCCCCTATAGGAACACTATGGTGTTAGTCATGTGGGCGCGCAACATTTCCTCAACTACGGCCATTCCTACTGCAAGGCTAGTCGACAGAGTACCAGCCTGAGTAGTGTGCATCCGTAACTCTTGTATCTGTGCCCGGAGGGCCCCCAACATAGTCTGGTTTTGCTCCGCGAACTGCTAGAGGGCCTCGACAGTGACATCGCGCACCGTCTCCCCTATATCATGAAGATATCCTTCTGTGAGGGTGATTGGGTCAAAAGAAGTCTTAGAGGCTTTCGAATTCTTTCATGGCCCCACTTGCTCTCTCGGGCGTTGGCACTTCAACTATGTCGATGTTCTTTCTGGGTCTGCACCACCTTCCTCTATCTCGGGCTCTTCCTCAGGTGAGGGTGACTTATGGCCTTCATGCTCCTTCTCTGCTGCCTATTGCTTCTCAGCTACTACTTTCTGTTGTTCTGCTACTACTTTCGTGGCATCCCACACCTCCTATGCCTTTGTTGTTGCTGCTTCTTTTCTTCTTTTCTCTACCAACTGCACCATCCATAGTTTTTCCTCCTCCTTCTTCTTTTGTGCAGTTGACTTCTTGGTTTCCAACACTGAGATGGATGGAGTGCACCACTCTGGCAGCCATGACTCAAGCACGATGCATATAACATTGTCCGTGGTTAGGTATGATAGTTCATTCCACTTCTTTGCAGGGTTCTTGCATGCCCTGATGTACATGTGATAGAAGTCCACCTTGAATTTCGCAAAGCTTTGTAGGTTATTGCAGACAGTGGGCGATAACCATGGCTTGCAGTTAATCCCCATTTTGATGTTCATCTTCATAAACACCTAGAATATCTTGTTGTCTTGGATCCTCTATGCATCTTTAGTGGCCCACACTGAAGCGTACTTCACTGCCTCTGGACAATCCCGCAGAATTGTGGGGAACTGGTTGTCCTCAGGCAATTCCCAAGCCACCAGCACTCTGGATAGTAGAAGCCATGCATAGTGGAAGGTCTTCCCTTGTTCCTGAGCCTCGTGGAAATTCTCCAAGAACTCCTTGCATAGGTACTCCAACCAGTTAAACTGGATGCCCTTTGCACACTACGTGGCAAGTGCTACCATCGGCACAAGCACCTCATCCATGTGTCACTTCTGCATAACCTTTCCAACCAATATTTGGGTTAGAACTTTGACTGCCTTATTCTTGATATTAGAGATCGCGTACCTTCTCTTGTTCTTCTCCAACTTGAATTTTTCCTTCATGGCCTCCATGATGGCCAAGTCATTGCTCGTACCTTCCGAAATATCTGTTGGGTCCTCCCCCTTGCAAGGAAGTCAGGTAATTCTATGAATCAGGTGGTCCATGATGGGTATGGGCTCCTCCAGCCACAAACACCCATCATGCACTAGGCAAAGTAGCTGCCTGATGAAAAATATAGTTACTGGGGCGTGATGGTAATGCGGCATCCAGAGTAGATTTAACAACCCTGCTTTCTCGACTCTGTGCAAGCACTTGTGTGGCTCCAATTCTATGACTCCTACCACAGTGTTTTTCTTTGGCCTCATGAGCTGTGAGGTTGCCAAGTGTGGGAACTTCTCATGGCCCATAAGATCCCAGTCTTCAAACTTTAGACTTGGTAGCCATCCCAAGTGCGCTCCTTCAAAAATGATATCATTAGGTAGCAACGGAGTCTATAGAGAGATCTTTCTCACATCTAAGTACTTGGGCACTCTTGCTTTCCCTTTTCGCGGAAGAACATACGTTGGTAGCCTAGTTAGAGGGTCCACACGCTGGGTTTCTTCCTTCATTTCTTCATCCTCCTCCTCTTCGACTAGGATTTCCTCAAGGTCTTCCTCCTCCTCATCGGTTTCCACATTAACCTCTTTCCCCTTTTCTTCCATGGTCAGTTTAGTTCGCAACAGGTTTCTAGGAGACACACGCACCGGAACCATGGGATGCTTATCTTTCTTGGGTCTCAACGTGTGTGATGATTTAGGGATTTCCATGACTATCTCGGCGCTCTTAGGGGCATATTCTATTGTCATGGCCTACGTGACCTCTTCAACATTAATTTCATTGATATCCATGGCTTCCTTTGGTGTGGTCATATTGTTATTTCACAAATCTCTCAATGGCTCAAGTAAGTGCTCAAACAATGCCTTTGACTTCAAAAAAATCAAAGAGATCTGGGTTCATAGATCTTTGGGCATGTAATAGATCAATTCTCAAATGGCCAAGTGTTGTTTGTTGGTAGCCCTTTGCAATTTATAGCACCTTTTAAATTCGAATTCGACCGTTCCCCCCAAATCTAGTTCATTAATGCTCCCTTGGTGTAAAATTTTCTTGAATCTAGCCCATGAAGCCTACCTTAAATGCCTTCCGCCCACCCCATTTGATCTCAAACCAAGCATCGCATCATGAAAAGTGACTATAATGGTCACTTTCCAGCCGATCCGCGTGACAGGGCCATTACATCAGGGATGGAGGAGATCAGCAGTGCAGTGAAGGACTACACCAAAATGTTGGAAGAGTCGTTTGAGGTACTCACCACTCTGTAGGAGGACCCAAACATACAACACTTAGAAACAAAGGCACGCGAGCTACAATAACAGTATGATGATATAAAAGGGACCACAGATGGTGGCCCTTACATAGAGGCTCACGCAGATGCAACAGGCAAAAGCGCTTAAGGAGCAGGTGAACACGGTGTGACACAAAGAAGCAGATTTGAAGGCATGCGTCCAACCTTGCATCAACGAGGCATTCGTCATGACAACCTCGATTGAAGCCATGCTCGCACAGATGCAAGGAACGCAGGAGCAGATACAAGGAAGCAGTTCAGATACAACATTCTCTGAACAACGTGTGCAGGAGGTACAGCAGGCAATTGCTCAGTCCACTGCCAATCTTGCAATAGTTCGAGTAGAGCTAGGAGGTCTCTGCGTGAAGATCTTCGGACCAACAGAGTGACTCAAGGGTGAGTCGCGATGTTTGTGTTAGGGGCCTGTTGGTCACGGGATCCCTCAAGGCAAGTTTTTGGGCTTAAAGCCCGGATTTTGACCAAATCCGATGTAAAGACTCCGCATTTTGTGGGCGCGGAGTGCAAATATTGTAAATGAGTCATAGGGTTGTGCGCCCTCATTTTTGTAATGTAATTTTGGCTTTAGAAATCTACCCATGATCCGTGGACCATAGGATTGTATAAATAGAGCAAGGCTCTAAGTTATAAAGAAAAAAAGAAAGTGGAAGCAATAGATGAAGAATTGAGTCTTATCGAAGTGTAGAGTCGAGTCTTTGGGTTGTAGAGTAGGAGAAAGCTCTGTAGCTGCGTGCACAAAGGCCTAGTATTTCGCAGCTAAGTGTGCAGACCCCTGCAATTGAGTGTGCAAGGCGAGTCAAGTCTGTAATCATTGGAGAAGTAATAAAGAGAAGTTTATATCATTTCTGTGTATCTTTTTCCTATTTTGTGCATTGAATGTATCGGATATAAATTGCATTTCTATTGTTTATATGATGCATGAACTTATATGAATGTGTTGATAAAGTAAATATAAGATAAAGTATCCGTTTACACGGAGATAAATAATTGTTATAAGAAGATAAGTAAGATACACAATGTAACTTGGGGAAGTAGCGCAGATCACTGCCTTAGCAGCATGAAAGCATCCGAGTCCCTGGTTATGGTTGCGCGAAGGTGATTGTAATAGATCATGATCTATAATAATCACCTTTGTGCAACCCTAACAAGGGACTGGGATGCTTTCGCACTGCTAAGGCAGCAATCTACACTACTTCCCCAAGTTACACCGAGTATCTTACTTATCTTCCTATAACAGTTAGTTATCTTCACGTAAACATATACTTTATCTTATATTCACTTTATCAACACATTCCTATAAGTTCATGCATCATATTAAAAATAGAAATGCAATTTATATCTGATACGTTCAATGCACAAAATAGGAAAAATATACACAAAAATGATGTAAAACTTTTTTTTATTACTTCTCCAATGGTTACAGACTCAACTTGCCCTGCGCACTCAACTACAGGGGTTTGCACACTTAACTGCAGACTACTAGGCCTCTGTGCACTCAGCTGCAGAGCCTTCTCCTACTCTATGATCCAAAGACTTGACTCTACACTTCGATAAGACTCAATTCTTCATCTATTTCTTTCTCTTTCTTTTTTTCTTTACAACTTAGAGCCTCACTCTATTTATACAATCCCATGGTCCACGGACCATGGGTAGATTTCTAAAGCCAACATTACATTACAAAAATGAGGGCGGACAAGCCTATGACTCATTTACAATCTTTGTGCTCCTTACCCACAAAATGAGTCTTTACGTCGGATTTGGTCAAAATGTGAGCTTTAAGCCCCAAAACTTGCCTTTGGGGATCTTGCGCCCAACATTTATAATGGGTGAGAACACTTTTACATAAAGTAACTTTAAAACATAAGTTACATGTTTTTTTTTGAAAAATTAACTCAACAAAAAGAAAGACTTGAACCCATGACCTCTATTCTCATAAAGTAACTTTGTACCAAGTGAGCTAGTTTAAAACATTAGTAATTTTTGGAAAAGAGGAAGGAGTTTTTTTTTTTTTTTAATTCATTGAAGATTTCAGGTGCATTCTTTCTTGAAAAATTCTCTTTTTTCCTACCAAAACAAAAACACACACAACCCAACACAAACATGGAGAAAAAACCAAACCTTGTGGCTTGAAGTTAGCTTTCCCTGGAAACTAAATATTTTCCTCAATGTTCCTGATTTTTAGAGATCACAATAAGGTGTGGCAGAAAGGAGCATACGCGTGAGAAAAATCCTTCCTTTCTGTTTCTGATTTTCCTAGATCACACAAAGTCGTGGGGCAAAGAGCATACGCTTAAATGAAACGTATAGATCTGGTAATAAAAAATGGAGAGCTAAATAAACTGAAATAAACAGAGAGATGAGTAATTAAAATTGTAAAAAATGATTGTATACCTCCAAATCTTAAAAATGATGTAGCTAGGGCTACCAGAAACCTTTTCACGTGAAACAAACGGGGTTCCTCACTAGAATAGATGATCCTAACACAATAGAGTAGCACTTTTAGCTCGAAAGTAGTAAAAAATATTAGATCTAGTAAACGACAGTTGGATGCAGTTGTACTGGCTTTGGATTTGGATCACCAACAGATGCAACCCTCAAATAGCTCTGATACCATGTAGGAATTTACATGGTAAGTTCTTTAGATAGACACCAAAGGACACCACTCACAAATAGATCACATGTCAATACACCTGTATTCTTGACATGGTTAAAACCCTCAAAGAGGGAAATAATCCACGGCCTGAGCCAACACAACCACTTCAGTCAATTTATTAATAAAATAAAGAAAATTTACAAAAGCTTCTCTCATGAACGGTCACCCTACACATGAACCTCCATGCTTTTTAAACAGAGATCATGGACTAATCGGGTGTTAAGCCATGGATCAAGTGTCGGTAATACTGAGGAGAGAATGAACCGTCAGATCACTTCATGTCTAGAACATATCTTGACCATCAGATTGTAAATTACAAAAGTACATAGTAAAGAAGCACAGTTTACCTAATTCTATACTAGACCAAGTTATACTTAAATATTTCCTATATGTCGGAATAACCTAATAGAAGGAAGCTTTAACTTAGTTACAGTAACAACCCCTAGAAGTCTATCGATCTATATGGATGAAGCTATAAGGTGCTAGAAGACATGAAACTATTCTCTGGATGTAGAAACTCAGTTCTTGCATCCCCCATTAATGCTTCAGATGAGATTGGATCTTGTGCTACATGGGTTGTTGCCAAAAGGAACAACAGTGCAGGGTCTTGTTGGTTGGCACAACTAACTCTAAACCTGGGCCAAGACCCCCTAAGCCAACAAAAACATAGAATGGCATCACATTTATAGATACACCAGAATCGAATAAACAACTATGGACATTATAATTGAAAATTTTGAACGTTAACAAAAATGGAGGGTAGTGAGTGTTAGCTTCTAATGTTATAGCATTAACTACATATTCAAGGGAACTAGGAGACTTACCAGACACCTTTTGAGAGGAATAAGATTTTTCAACTAACGAAGGTTGATGAAAAGGCTTGGAGAAGTAGTTCATGCTAGATTGTTATGTTTACAAGCTTGTATATTGAAATATTGATGCTATCTATCTTTAAATCTTAAACATTATTATAATCAATTGTTTCACCTTTTGTAGGCAGTGCCAAAGGTCTATAGCAGTAGCTTTGTTTGAAACTTCCAGAGTGATGGAATTACTTTTGTTGCTACAGGAAGTGTCCTTGGAAGTGGTTGTATCTCCAGACCTATGCTGTTCATTTTGGGCAAGATTTATCAGCGCTGAGATCCTTCTTAAGAATTTCCCCTTTAATTTTTGTTTCCTCACCTCCTGTTTAGAAATAGGCCCTTTGCTCCTTAAACTATATCGACCATTTCAAATATGAGGGGGGATTACTTTATGGGGGTTCTTAAACACTCTTCTTCTCAGCGTTATAGATACAATCGAAGGTATTCACTGCATGTCCAATGCCTATACTTTCTTTAACATAACATGTTCTTCTGTTTCCTTAGTTTCTTTTGTCTACTAATCTGCTAATAAGGAATCGACAATGTGAAAAACCAGAGCTTTCATGTTATGGTTCCATTGTGGGCATGTATTTTCCAAATGATATTCATGATGGAAAGAGAAATAATTGTCCATACCCATACTTTATATATTTAGCACAACATTCGAACTCTAGGCAGACTTGGCAGGTTGTTTATTGATATTATTATTAATATTCCTTAGAAAATGGAAGGAATTGGGAGGTTTACTGCTAGTAGAAGTCTCACTTGACCTTCTCTTTAATTATATAATTTCATTGGTAAGTTCTTTCACTATTCAAGTCAAGCATTCAATATTTAATGAGTCCTTACCTTTAG
The DNA here is from genome assembly GCA_000404065.3 of Pinus taeda. Taxonomy (NCBI): domain Eukaryota; kingdom Viridiplantae; phylum Streptophyta; class Pinopsida; order Pinales; family Pinaceae; genus Pinus; species Pinus taeda. The sequence goes on from APFE030238078.1 coordinate 174,968, forward strand.
CCTGAAGAATATTGAGACTTCCTACTAGTTTACTTAGAGTCTTGATTCATTGTCATCAATAAATCCTTCTCGACGGAAATAGCTTCTACAAAGTTTTGTGCTAATGTTTCCTTTGTTGCCCTCTTAGCAAATGAGGAAATGTTAGTGGGAAAGGAAATTGTGTAGTAATCAATAGTAATCGAATCATGTGGTTGATGCCTAGGGGAAACTTGTTCAATATGCGATTTAACTTTTGATTAAAATATTTTACTTTCTCCTTTTCCCTCATTTTACTATTTCCGAGCTCTTCCAATAACATGGTGGGAATCTTGTCATCATCAATTTTTTCTAGAAAAAAATTCTTAAACTCCCTCCAACTATGGACTGAATTGATAGGTAGACTATTATACCACATTGCTACTCTACCTTCTAATGTAAAAATAAAAATTCCACAAGAAACATCAATGTACCTTACTTCCATCAATTATAGATGCATGTAGAAATCGTCGATGTGATATTTTGACTTTGTCTTCTTATCTCGGTCGAAATTTGATAACAACTTTTCTAGATGTCTAGGCATCTTATGGAGATTATCTGGAAGAGAAAGAGGTTATTGGGATATCTAATCCAAGTCCTTGTTGGCCATGTCTTCATCTCTAGGTTCTACCTCCTTTTCAGAATCTGAGGGGCATCCTCCCTAACTATATAAATTGTCGCTATATTCAAAAGATGAATAAAAAAGAATAGTTTCTTCCTCTTACCCTTCGTTATCCGATGGAAGTGGACTTTATTGCACTGTATCTTTAGAGGATTCAGCTAAATCTTCAAGAGTGGGAAAAATCAAACATCCACTATAGAATCCAATATACTGGCATGAGTCGTTTCTTTCTTCTTTGGGTAATGCGGTAGATTTTGTACAATTGGAAGTAGAATTATTGCCTTAGTGAATTGATAGGTTATAGGCCGAATTTCCTGATTTTTTTCGTAGGTAACCTTGTATGTCAACTTCAAGCTAGGTATAGAAGACCCTCCTACTTCAGGAATAGGGGTTGTAATATTTATCAAAATTTTGCTACCTTATCTAGGAGATGAATGGTTAGCGTGAGTGGAATTATCGATAATAAAAAACTGGTGGTCCTCCTTCTAGTTCCATAATGTTGACGGTGTTGGATATCGCCAAAATACTAGGGATCTCCATAATATAATGTCCCAATTATACCTCACACCATTCAGTGTAGGATTCCCATCCAGAATATGACCCAATTTCCATTTACTTAAAGATATGCCTTGGCTTTAACTGTCAACATGAGAGAGAAGCACAAATGCCCTTTGAAATGAGAAAGCAAGTGTGCCTTATGAATGTTTGATTGTAGATGTATCAAGGTTCTTTTACTATAACAGGGAAGATAAAGTGATCCGCTAAGAGAGAAGTAATAGTACTACCCTACTGGAGACATATGCAGATGAGAAATATTCATCTAATATCAAGTGAAATAGTTCACATAGAGGTGATGATTGTTGCAAGCATTAAAACACATTTCCAATAAGTTAAGCACCAAGGTCCTTGAAATATTTCAATTACTCTAGTACAGGTGAAAGTGAACATGAATCATAAACATCTAAATAATAGTCTTAGAAACATCCACAATCCATGTGTGAAAATGTGGTGGCCTCGAAGGCTTCAATATTAAGCAAAAGTTCCAAGATACATAAATACAATGAACATCACTAGCTCCAATAGTAGAGCTTTAGAGCCACTACGTGCTCCCCAAAAGTACTAACTCTATCTCTATATTTCCTTGTAGAAGAATCCAAGGTTAAAATTCCTTTACATGAGAAATGAGGTTTCTTTTATAACTTGAGGCATAAACTTTCACATCCTCATGACTCTTAACTTTCTGACTCATAATGCCATTTGAGCTTCTACAACCTTTGGACTTCCAAATGACTTTTGGAATTACATATGACTCTTGGTATTACATATTTTGGACTTCCATGAATCTTTTTTCCATACATGACTCTTGGACTTCCACTTATTTGTATTTACAATTATTACAACATTACATCTTGACTTCCACATCGTCATATGATGAAGACATGACATATCACTATATTTGGTGACTAGGACTAATAGTGAATGATGACATGGACTTTCTTTAGTGGTGGCATGGATGACACTTTTGTCTTCAGTCTCGATGTATCTATTGATCATAGATGCCTTCAAATACAAAGTGTCTTTGATATTCAAGTCTTTAGGGTGCCTCGACCATCAAGCTTTCAATTCTTCTTTGTTCTTCAATGATTCCTTCGTTTCTCTTATGTGCCTAATCTTCCTCATGTGTGCTTTCCATGTTGTTCTTGAGATATCTGTGGCCATAATCACTCATGACAAGCAACCATCAACGTGAAAATTTCCTAATCTAACATGATTTATGCATATATTTTTATTCATGCCTTTTTAGTGCACCTTCAAAAGAGCAAGGAGAGCTTCTGGGTGTAAGGGCGCACTTCTAAAGGTTGAAAGGCTGGAGGAGGGAAGCTTCAAGTCTTCGGAATGCACTCATGTGCTCACAGAGGAAGAAATAATCAAGGAAGGGAACATGGCGCAAGTATGAAGGACAAAGGTGGAGGCTTCGAGCTTCCCATGTGCGTTTTGAGCTCAAGGGAGAGAGGGAGGGTGTAGGGCAGACTCCTAAAGGATGAAGGATGAATGATTTGGGCCTTCGAGGTGCACTCATGTGCTCAAGAGGCCCAAGAGGGTGCATGGTGCATGTTTGAAGGTTGAAGGGTGAAGCTTCATGCCTTTGGAGTGTGCTCATGCACTCACAGGGTTAGGAGGGTGCATGGTGCACTATGGAATGTTGAAGAGTTGAGCTCAAGGCCTTTAGGGTGCACTCATGTGCTCAAGGAGGGTGCACTTCTTTGAGTTGAAGGAGTGTGCTCAAAGGAAGATATGGTTTCTTGAAGGGCACAGTTTGGAACAAGCAAGGGGAAAGGGATTATGGAGCGGGTTTTGTGCTCTTGGAGGGCACATGGATCACTTCCAAACAAGGAAGGATTCCTGATCAAGGCTTCAGAGTGTGCTCATGCACTCTTGGCCTTACTGAGTTTGCTTTGAAACCAATTTTTTTCTAAGTTTGGAAGATAGGAAAAGGGGTGAACATGATGAGTTCTAGACATAAAACAATGTGTGACACATAAAAAATCATTGAGAAAAATTAAAAAAGCTTGAAAACCGATAAGTATACATCAGAACGCACTTTGCATGCATTCCCCAAGTACAATGAGTGAAGTGTGTGCGACTACGACCAAAAAGTTTCGTTTTACAACAAGGATGTTGTGACCATGAAATACACAAAAAAATGTTCTATTCAATGTGATGACACTTGAGAAGACTCAAGAACACTTGAAACATATAGGATGACATGAAATGACACTTGACATGATGATAAAGTAGGCTCTAAAATTTGAATGTAGTGAAATGTTTTGCAGGTTGTTGTAGCAGCGATAACAGGTTGAAAGTCAGGCACCAAAATAGAGCCATGCACATTAATTCTTAATTAAGGTTTTTTTCCCCTTTTTGTTTTATGGAATGTTGATACTATAAGTTATGGGTTTTGGCTATACTTGTAAGCCTAGAGATGCAATTTTTTTTCTTCAAGAAATACCATTTATATATCTATTTTATTGGTGTTACTATACATGGTTTTGTAATTACAATAATGATTTAAAACAATGTTAATTTTTATCTCTTTTATGTTTGATGCAATGCATGCCAAGGTATCCCCTGCAGACCTAAAAATGGTTCATTTTGACTAGCACTTAATTATGCTTCCATAATTGTGTAAATGATGTGATTATTATTTATTTATTTAAAAGAAAAACATAAACTTACACCAAAGTCCTAGTGGAATCCTGCCATGGGAGTCTACTAAGGTTATTCCATAGGCCCTATTACTATTTTTGCTAAGACTGTTAGTCTCTTAGCCATTCAGTGGAGTTTTCATCTTTTGGCCTATGACATGCTAACCTAGTCCTAAAATTTACTATCTTGCAATAGTGCTCTTTTACCAAATTCTGCAAATGAAATAAATTTTACATAATACAAAGGGTTACTACTTAAACATATTACCATTAAATTTCTTGTTTTCATTACTACCTAGGTAAATCCCTATTTCATCAAACCCTCTCATTAATTTTTTTTCAAATTCACCTATATAATGAATACCCAAGATGTTTCCTGGTTAGATTTATTTTCCCTAGTTTCTCTAGTAGAGGATTTCTTAATCTGCACCTTAACCTCCAGTTTTTCTTGCACAGATACCAGACAAATACATATACATCTATATTCATTTCATTCACATCACATTAGTAACGTTTATTCATTCATTCCCTTAAATATACTCATAGGCACTTATAAACATAATAGAAGTTGTTGTCGCTTCTAAAATACCCTCCAAAAGTTTTTTGTATTCAAATTTCAGAGCCTACCTCCCATTACGTGAAGTTTCACTTTTGGTATTCAAGTGTCATTTTATGTTTCTACACATGTCACAAGTGTCCATGTTCCTTTCTAAGTGTCGTTGGATCATTACAAGTGGAAATAACACACTTTAGAGTTATAATACACTTTCTAGCCACAAAATGACACTTATGTGTCACAATTGCACATATTTTGTTTATCGTACTTGGAGAATGTTTTTGAATTGGTATTTTGATCTATACTTCTTATTTTTGGGTATTGTCTAGGTTTTACTGATGAGTTGAGATATGTCACACTTGATTTTTCTCCTAACTCAGTGTGTTTTTCAAGGTTTTGCCCTTCCATACTTAGACAATTTTTTACTTTGCAAGCCTTCCCTTTAGGCAAAGAAGAGCACATAGCACAATTAAAAGGCCTAGTAGAGACCCCCTTGTTAGTTGAAACTATGCCCTGCACCCATATGAGTCCTCTCTCTCCTCCCTAGTGCATAACACATTTCTAGTCAACAGACCCTCTTGCTTGTTTCTTATCTCTCTGCCCTGCACTATCCTTTCCCTTTGTCTCCCAGTTGAGCACACCACACACTCTCAGTGGGAAGTGATGCCTTCTTGTATGCTTTTTTTCTGCACCCTTTACCCTCCTTGTGGCCCCATATCTCCCTCCCATAGCACAAAACATTCTTAGTTAACAGTCATGATGCCTTGTCCCTTGGAACTGTACCCTGCACCTTCCATAAAGCCTCCTTCTCTAGAGATGCACACTTTGTAGTCTCAGTGATCAATGAAGCCTCTCCTATCCCTTGCAATTTTTCCTTATGCATAGAAGGCCTCTGTTTCATTCCCTTGTGCACTATTAATACACAAACAGATAATTTTCATGAAGAATGATAGAATTGGATATTTTTGGGCTAATGCTTGGTTTCCAGGAGTGATATATGCGTGCAGGTGTTCAATATAGCATGGAAAATATATGTGAGGAGATCTATCAAGAGAGGCTTCCCAAGGTATTATTTTGAAGATAAAAGGCATAAAGGTACCCAGTTACGACAATTGAAAGAAAAATGGAATCTGATGATCAAAGTGACTCATGAAGACTCCATAGTCTCAAGAAACCCTTTGGAGGGTAGAAGGAATTCACAATCCAAGATTTGTTAGAAGAATTGTAGAAATAGTGGAAGTGTCATCACTTCTCAAAGAACTCAATGTACAAGTCACGATGGGTCCAACTCATCAATGTCTATGAATTGTCATGTTGTCGTCACATGATGATATGGAAAATGATGATGTAATTTTGGAAATATTGTAAACGTAAATATGTGGAAGTCCAAGAGTCATATATGGATAAAAAAGTCACAAGGAGAAGCCAAAAATTCATATAAGAGTCCAAAGGTCACATTAGAATTCTAAGAGTCATTAGAAAGTTCAAGAGTCATGGGAATATGAAAGGCCATTTCCATAGTTTTAAAAGCAACTTCATTACTTAAGGAAAGGACTTTTCACTTTGGTTTTTCCAACTATGCATTAGAGAGGAAGGTAGTTCTTTTGGAGAGCAAGTAGTGGCTTACCACTCTAGTATTGGAGCTAGTGGTGTTTCTTTGTACCAATGTATCTTGGAACTTCTGTTTAATATTTGAAGCTCATGTGGGTTGCTCTTTTATGCTAACCACTGCCTCCAAGAAAAATATTTAAGAAAATGGAATCCGGGCCACATTTCTAGATGGGGATCCTATACCAAATGATGTTATATCTAATTGGGACTTCATATCAAGGAGACCCCATGTGCGTTGGCGAGATCCAATACCATCAATATTTTGACACTAGAAGGAGAGAAGCCTTTTTATGGTTGACAATTTACCGCATCCAAATAAAGAAAATTTTGTGCAGGGCAGTAACAGTTTCAGTTGAACTCCACCTCATAATCCTGAGATAGGAGAATCCTCTCATATAATTTTGGAATAGGCTTTACAAGTCACTTACAATCAACTCTAGACAATCCAAACTATTACTCATTAGTTTGTAAGAGATCTTGGTTTACTTCCTGTTGTTGCTATTCTTCCTCATAAGCCTATAAATAAAGAAACAACTCATCACGATGTATTGGATTCTTCGGTGGAAGATTTCGTTATATCAAGCCTTGAAGAGATAACTAGTCATTATAAATGAACAAATCAACAAGGGAACCTTCCACCTATTAAGGAGGATTTGGAAGGAGATGTGGAGGATTTGCAATTTTTTAATGAAGAAGAGTCAATACAAGAGGAACAACTTGATTATAACAAGGATTTGAAAGGTGAAGGGGAAGACTCTTTAGAATCAGAGGGAGAGGAGGAGGAAGAAGGAGAGGGCATGAACGATGAAAAATTAGTTTGGATGGCCCAACGGCTACATTCTCTTTCGGGCAATCTTCATTGCATGCCTAAACACCTAGAAAAGTTGCTTTCAAAGGTTGATCCTGATAAGAAGACAAAAGTTGAAGAACATATTCATGGCTTCTACATGAATTTACGAATGTTTGAGGTACATTTTGATGATGTTTCTTGTAGAATTTTTTCATACACGCTAGAAGGTAGAGTGCCAGCGTGGTATCACAATATTCCACCTAATTCAATCCATAACTGGAGGGAGTTCAAGAAATTGTTTTGGGATAAATTTGTTGATGACAATACTCCCACCATGTTTCTAAAAGAACTCGGGAACCTTAATATGGGGGAAAAAGAAAATGTGAAGGATTTCAATCAAATATTTATTATTTTTATGAAGAAGTTCCCCACAGATGTTCAACCTCATGATTCAGTCATCCAACATTATTATATAGATGCCTTACCTACTAATATTTCCATGTTTGTTAAAAGAGATGAAACAGCTACATTAGCTTTGAACTTTGTAGAAGTGATTATTGTAGAGAAAGAATTGCATTCTATTGGAGCCATTGATAATTGTGAAGATTCCTAAAGACTCCAAAGATACCGGGAAGAAAACTCAAGCCTCTTTGACTAATTCCAAAGAGAAAGATCCTTACAATATGGAAAGCTCAACCAAATATTTGAAGCTTCTTACTAATGAAGTATCTAAACTGAAGAGAAGGTCAACTAAGGAAATCACAACCATTAAGTCTCTCAAGTTGTCTTTATTTAAGAAGGATAATAATAATCAAATGTTTAAATCAGCTCAGAATTCCAATGTTGTGCTCAATGTTTAAAATTGGGGCATTTATAACTTCTGCACTTTCCATCAAGAGAAGCATTTAGAGAAGACATGTCCACAATGGAATCACAACATGTATTCTATGATGACTAATTTCATAGATAAATTTATAGCAAATGAGAAATATAAGAAAATTGAAGAAGCAAATGAATCTGCATGATTGAGGAAAAATCAAGTGTTGGAAATTCAGTTAATACATATGGTATCATATATAAAGATGACAGAAAAAGTGTTGATGAACCACCAATGAGTGAGGCTCATCATCAACAAACAACTGGATGGTATAATCAGAGGAGCAAAGGACCTATTTATGAGCAAGAATTTAAAAGTCAATTATTGAGAAGGATTCTACCACATCCTAATACTCCTAAAATTTTGCAGAATAAGTCTAGAAGTGCTCCTCCTTCTAAGAACACTTCCACAAACAACAATAATAATTCCATCACTACTGCAACTTCTAACAAAGTTACACCACTTAATACTTCAACACATCATGTTAAGAATGAAAGTACCAATTACAATATTATTGAGGATATGAAGAGAGATCATGCTAACATCTCAATATTTGAGCTCGCAAAGATAATAGGACAATGTGATCTACTAATCCAATAATTTTCATCAGAGCCTCTATCAGGTAATGAATTTTTTCTTCTAAAGTTATTTTCGGTAAGTCTCGTGACATTCTCAAATTTGTAGTTAATGTTGTTAATCTAAATGCTAATACATCCCCCCCATTTATCTTAACATTTGAAATATTTAATTATAATGTCCATAATTGTCTGGTTGATTTTCGTGCATTTGTAAATGTTATGACTTTATCTGTTTCTAAGAATATTAATGCTAAATGGGAAAAGTTCAATGCTTGAATCATACAACAAGATAGGTCATTGGTCTAGGAAATTGGTGAACTCAATAATGTTATCATCTGTTTCACATCAAATCATAGAGTTAACCATTGCATTAATATTGTAATTATGGGCACTCAAAAATCCTATGGTTTTCTTCTAAGTAAATATTGGCCCAACAAACTACAAGGATATCTCTCAATAGACTGGACACATTTATATTTCTTTGCAAGGGAAGAAACAATTGGATTAAGTGGAAAGTGAACAGTACATGAAGTACACCATGACACCACTTGAGGGACATAATGAGTTAGTTAGGTTTGAAGACATTATTTTTGCAAATTGTTTCTTAGTGGTTGACCACATGTGTTTTAAAACACCACCATCACTCGTACCATCAGATATAAATTTGGAGCTTATTCCTTGTAGTCCAACTAGTGCAAATGAAATTTGTAACATAGATGTAGAGAAAATATTGGTGTAGAAATTGGCTTTGTTATTGTTGATACTTGGACCTTATATTTTCGTGGTTCTAAGACTTAGGATAGTTGTAGAGTTGGTTTCATTCTCATCGACCCTTGTAACTAGTATATCTTGTCATGTCACTTGGAGTTTGGGTGCACAAGTAACATTGCTGAATATGAAGCACTCGTTTTAGCATTAAAGAAATCCATATACCTCAAGGTAGAGGTACTTAAGGTAATTTGTGATTCAAAGATCGTTACCCTTCAGGTACGGAATACCATTCAATGTGTTTCATCTAGTTTGAAAAACTACCAATAAGATGTACAACGACTCATTTATTTCTTTAAAGCATTTAAAATTTTTATATACCTAGAATTCACAATGTTGTCGCTGATATATTAGCCAATTTAGATGCTAGGTCACCATTAAAAGATGGTTTTTCTATTGAAACTATTTATAAGCCACATGTGCCTGAAAATGTAACTAAGTTTCGCATGTTTAACGATGATCAACAGATGCTGCACTTCATGGACAATGTTGATGTGTTCAAAGATGTGACTATTGAAGAAGATGTGCATGATAAGGCTCTATGGGAAGCATGTCATGCATTTAAGGAGAATACTATACACAAAGGTGTGGTATCTACTAAGAAAATTTATGACCTGCAAAATTGTTTTAGAGGACTAGTGAATACAAAGACTCAAAGCTCAACGTTGGTACATGAACAAGTCAATCTAGGAAGCGAAGAAGATTCAAAGTATGTCAATCTTGGTACATGTTCTACTTCTCAAGAATGATAGAATTTTATTTGTCTCTTCAAAAAGGATCAACATGTATTTGTGTGGATGTAAGAAAACCTAAATACTTACGATACACGCATCATTCAACACGTCATTCCTATCAAAGAAGGGGTAAATTAATTTCAACAAACACTATGAAAATTTCATTCGACACTTGAACCCTTGATTCAAAAGGAATTAAGGAAATTGTTGGATGCTCAGATCATATTTAAAGTTTGACATTCTACATGGGTTTTCAACCTGGTCCCAGTTAGAAATAATTATTGTGAGATATGCCTATGTGTTGAATTCCAAAACCTCAATTGAGATTCAGATAAGGAAAATTACTCCATGCCATCTATGAATCAGATACTCCAGATGATATCTAAGTCAAAAATGTTCTCAGTACTAGATGGATTTTTTGGCTATAAACAAGTGCTAATAGCATAATTAGACAAAATAAATACCACATTCAGGATGAAGTGGGAACTTTTGATTTTAAGTGCATTCCATTTGGTCTTATCAATGTTGAAACTACTTTTTAAGAGGCCACGGACATCACATTCTGTGTATTTATTCGACAAAGTGTATTCGTGTACTTGGATGACATAGCTATATTTTCAAAGAACATATCAAATCATAGCCTCCATCTTAAACATATCTTTGAGAAATGTCGTAAGAATGGGATTTCATTGAATCCAAAAAATGAGCATATTTGGTGTGTTTGAAGTTAATTTCTTAGGAAATATCATTGCAAAGATTGGAATCAAAGTTGATCAAAAAATGTTCATAGCTATTATTGAAATCCATTTTCATGTGAACAAGAAGGCCATACAATTTTTATTGGGGAAGATTAATTTCCTATGTAATTTCATCGCTAACAATGCACATATTGTTAGACCATTATAGGAGATGATAAAGAAATATGCTACATATAAATGGGATAAAATGGGAAAAGATGCATTTTCCATAATCAAGCAAGCCATTGCTGATGCTCCAGTCTTATATAGTCCAGACTTTGGAAAATATTTGTTCTTACATACTTGTTCTTTCGACACATTTATCATGACTATACTAACACAAAAAGACAATCAAGGGAACAAACAACCTATAAATTTCACGAGTTTTGGATTACAGGTATAAAAAATGAATTACCCATCCATTGATAGCTAGGCATATGCAATCTACAAGGCAAACAATAATTTTAGGGCTTAACTCCTGAAAGGTCATATAATTATTTATGTGCCTCATCTAATGGTTAAAACAATCTTTGTACAACAAGAACTGGGTGAAAGGAGGGTAAATAGGATGACATGCTTACAAGAATAAGATCTTGAGTTCAAACCAGTTCACAATTTCAAAGGCCATGGTCTCTATCAGCTTGCAGCCAAAGTAATGGATTCACAGAAAGAAGATCCATTTGGACGGGAATAGGAAATAGAGATGTATAGTGTTGAGAAAATTGCACCTACAAATACAACCACGTCTTATTATTCACACATATGGTAGTATTTAGAGCATGGCACCTGTTAGAGCCTAGATTGACCTCAGGTTGAAGGGATGCAATCCTAGGATAACCACAAACCACGCTTAACCTGGTAGCTAGCCCTACCAAGTCGGGAGAGGGTTCTCTCCTTGTCAATATCAGTTTAGATTACTGAATTGAATAGGAATTTTAGGCTAGGTATAGTAGCTCTAGGGTTTTTTGATTGATTTTGAAGGTTTTGTTGTTGGATCAAATGGATCAGGCATATTTGGGTCCGGGAAATGAAGTCAGGATGCAGGATGTTCTATGGGGAAAGGTAGGTAGGTGTTTATGCACTTTGAATTGAGTGAGATGGTAGGTCTAAGACTGGTGAAGGGCTAAGGAGGGCACACAAAGGTCATGAGTCCTCTTCAGATAACTAAAAACATCAAAAAATAAATGTATTCCCAAGGTAGAGCGCTGTTACCAATGTATTCTACCTATCTATCTTGATTTCATTTAGTTTAGAAGAATGAATTAGATTTTGGAACACATAACACATGAGAAAAACTAAATGAATGAAGGAGAAATAATGCAAAAACACATTACCACAATAATCCCAAAAAAATAGCTGCAAATCCTGGTTTATTTCCTTGCCAAACTGCTATAGAGATGTACAATGTAGCTCAAAGAATCCACAAAAGTCCAACCCTTGCTAATAACTGAAAAAATAAATAATATATACATCAAACCACCTATGCTAGCCATCAGGGGTCAAATCTATGAGAAGAGGGGTGGTTTCAACCATTTCTAAACTAATAACATGAATATAGGCAGTGGAACAACTTGCCTCTAAAACCATGGAAACTGATTCATTCAACCTCAAACCACCTCAAAATGATGAATCTACCCTCTAGAGTCATTTTAAAATTACATTTAAATATAATAGCATAATTCACATTCATAAATTCATCCAAGATGAAAGAAAAAGTCAACATGTAGAAAACCTAGGCAAAATTTTGACTTTTGAGCAAAACTGGCAAAATTCATCCTATGTGTAGCGCCACTATTCGTATGCGTAGCGCCTTTTCAGACACACTTTTGGAGGCCTTCCTCTTAACCAAATTGAGCCCAAGATAGCACGTCGAAAAGGTATTCCTATCTAGTTTTTGGAACATCTTGAATTTTTTCATTTGGATGTCATTTTCCCCCTCAAAAGTGGAATCACCCAAGATTGCTTCCCGTGTGTCCAAAAAGAGGTAGAGAGGGCATGTTTTGATGGTTTTTTGACCTTTAGGTGACAAAGATTTGCTCCAAAATTGTTGACAATTTTAGGGATTGATGTTCTCATCATGCTGAATCTGAATATGCAAGCCATTCTTTCAAAAAGTGTCTCCATCAAAAGCGCAACACCATGCCAAATTCCTATGTTGCAGAATTTAAAATTTGAAAACTGCAAAATTTTCCCAAAATTGGCACAAGGCACCCTCATGCCCTGCTTTGATGAGCCAATGAGGCATCAACTAGGATTTCCAATTTGTCTCACTCCTCATTGGCCATTAAGGCCTTCCTTAACCTAGCCTTAAGCTTCCTCATTCTTATGTTGCAGATTTTGTTCCGAGTCATGTAGTGATAGGCCATGTGGCGAAGCATCTTTTTTTCTCTGTTAGCCCTTTCAATCAACTTCTCCAGGTGTATGTTAACTCGCTCAAGACAAATCTCCCTAGGATTCTCAATTTCCTTTGCCTTTAGTCTTCTAGCCTTGCCTCTTTGCTACCTATTCACTTGGCCTTTTTCATTGTTTGCGATCACTTGTGGTGAATGATGAGATAGGGTGTATGCATGAAAGATGAGTATGAAGAGATTTTAGGATGAGTAGGTGAGAGTGAATGGGAGCGTGAATAAGATTTAGTGAGTGATTAGGGTTTAGAAATAGTTAAGGTTTTAGGAATAGTGTAGGGTTTTAGGGAGAATGGTGGGGTTTGTAGGGTTAATGAAGAGTGGAAGTAGGAATTAAGAGAGAAGTATGAAGGGAATGAGATTTAGGGAAACAATATATGTGGCAGTGGAATTTAGGGGAGGGTGATTAGAATGCAATAGGATAGAGGAAATTAGTTTTTTGAGTGATAACACTAAGAAAACTAGGTTTTAGAACAACAATTTAGGGTTTTGATTTAAAGAGGAAAGACCCAACAAATTTTCATGAAAGCACCCTACACAACAACAAAATGACAGTACTTACCTCTCAAGAGGACATTTGGAAGTTATTTGGTAAGATTAGAGGAATTTTGGGATGATTTGAGCCTTGATGGACAGGTGTGTATCACCTCACATAGGTGTGCAACACTGATCCTATGCGCAGCGCCTGTGTAATTTTACACTGTCAAACTTTGCTAGGTGCACAACGCCTCTTCTATGTGCAGCACCGGCTGCCATGTGCATAACATCATTTGCAGACCACTTTTGGAGGCCTTCCCAGTGTCAAAATTGGGCGTGTGATAGCTCGTTGGAAATCGTATCAAGTCTACTTTGAAGAGAATCTTGAATTTTCCAATTTTGAGTTCATTTTCCCTATCAAAATTCCAATCTCCCAAGACTGGTCAAAATGTGTAGAGTGAGGCTGCCAAAATGCAGAGTGTTGTTACAGTAAACTTTTGAAGGTCTTCCTCAACTCCAAATTAATTTCATGATAGCTCATTGGAAATATATTTGTGTTTATTCATCATTTGACTCATAAAGAAAGTCATTTGGTCAACCAGGCTAGGTGAAATATGGATTTTCCCAAGGTCACTCTATAGGTGCATTAACTCTCCTAAGGAAACTTGTATTTTTGACATTTCTCTCAAACCATGAAACCTGTGTAAAAGCTGAAAGAGGCTTTTCTTCTAGAGTCAACTATGGACAAAAACCTCTCTCACTTTTGTCAAATTCATCTTTTATTGCTCAGAAACATAGTTTGAAGAAAAACCGACCCTTATGTATGATGAATGGCTTGTTCCTTGTAATGACTTCTCGAAAAATGATGGAGACCTAATGTTTGATGATACGAAATGGGCTCATTCCTTCTAATATCTCTCATGCCTCCTCTGCTCAGATATCTCTACTCCCATAGCCAACCCTGGCTTAGTAGGAGAGGAATTTTAGGGTTTTAATGCGTGTATCTCTTTTGTTTTGATAGGTGGACTGATGCTCAAATTCTTTGACTTTTGCAGCGGCAGGTACTTGGCAATATCACCGGGTGACTAGGAACAGCATGGAACCATTTATTACATATGAGAATGATAAAATTACATCAAATTTATATATGAAATACGAATGCTCTTTTTTCACCTCAAAAGTAGTTTTGAGGTGAGAACTTCATTAAGCTTACAAATTAACAAACTTTGAATTTTATTATCGATATTAACCTCGTCATGTCTTTGCTGACCATTATTAGCAATAATCATTGAAATCTGACCATGGAGGAAACCCTAGACCTAATGATACCAAAACCCTATGTAATTAATGAAATAGACTGAAAATGAGCATAAACCATTGACTGAAAGGTATGAAAGGAGGTCAATAAGTACATATCATGAGGGAAAAGCTGAAATGAACCCTACCATCAGTAGATCCATGACCTAATGGAATGCAACCTCATCAGAATGGGGCTCCTAGTATGAAATGCAAAAGAGTAATTTTGATCACTAATGGTAGTGCGGAGACACTAACACTAACAACACCTTGACTTTACATTTATCAAACAAACAAAAGAGGGAAATCCACCTTAAGGCCTTATCTTATCAACTTGTGTTGGGAAAAGTAATTGGTGGGGGGGAGGGTTAATCAATATTTTTAGCACATTTCAAATTTTCAATTTCATATTCTGATTTGTGTATGCTATTGTCATTTAGGAAACTAGCATATGTATGTGATTGTGATCAAAGAAAATTGTGTATATATAGATAACTAATTTATCATTTTTTTCATTAATTGTTCATATTTAACCAATGCATCATTACTTCATTATTCATTCATTAAGAAACAAGAAAGAGTAGATACATCATTAAAACACAAGAAACATATCAACTCACATGAACACGAAGATTTTAGGTGGAAACCCAATGTGGGAGAAAACCATCACTTTCACCGTCTTTGTATTATTTCTTATTAAATAAAGAAATATTCCTACAATATTATTAGTGCAAACTCTTACCAGTACGCAGGTACCCACCTACAGAAGACTACAATATTCTCTCATTCTCCAGTGCCCACTGGAAGGGAGCTTCAACACCCTCATCTCGTTTACAGGCTCCTACCGGAAGGGGGCACCTAACCCTTGCACAAATTCACCAGCTACTACTGGAAGGAAGATTCGACTCCCTCACTGAAGTCTCCAACCCTCAACACCTATTGCGGACCACATTTCATAATATTTCATACTAGATTAACTTGACTTAGAAAATTGAAACCTGTAGGCCAATTTTCATCAAATTTTCAGACTGGGCCCACTTCTGTCATTAAGCCTACTATCAAATAAAAATTATGAAACCAATCAAATGAATCACCAATAAATCACTTAATCTTAATCAACCAATGCAATTAGATCAAACCAATCATATCATATCAATGCACAACCACTCATAAATATACCAGACCATATACTGTTCATCACAAAAACTAAATTTTGTCACTGCAAACCCCGATCAAACACATGTCAGAATTTATACACTACTTCTATGAAGTACACCAACATATGTACATGGTTCCTTTGAAGAAGACCTGCATATAGATATCAAAACACTAATAACTAAATCCAAATCACTAAAACAATTACTTAATCATATATTGAATCCATCATAGATCATTGAAATAAATACATATCACCACACAGTAGCATCATCACTAATCAACATTCCATTCCATTCCTAATTCAACCCAACTAGTACTTTTAAAAATAGATTATCATGAGATAGACATCATCGGAAAACAACAAAAAACATAACATAACTGATTAAATATCATGAAAAATTGATACTGCAAAACCCTAGCATGTATACGCAGATTTTATAAAGCACATCCATGTACGTACGCATTTACCATTCTTAACACCTGCATACAAATTCTGAACATACTTAAATCACTTTGCAAAATATATACATGACAACCTAGAGGAATATTTGTATATGTACATGACTAACCTGAGACAGGCCAATGTACATATATGAAATTACTGAATCACGCCTTCATTGTAACCACAACATATACTTCACAGAATTTACTGTCACACATTCATGTCAAAGCATCATTAACATCATAGATATATCCTTGTTAGCCATAATCATAAAATTTCAAGCAATCATATTCATTTCTCTTTAATATACTTTCAGATCTATTAGATTTGAGCCTCTTCCATGCTCCTTGGTGCACACCTTTTTTATTTCAAATTATTCGTAGACAACCCAATACTTGCACCCTTAACACCTTGATCTCCATCTCTTTATATAATATTTTCCTTAGCCAATACCTTAGGTAAATACCTTGGTTATGTTATAAGTGTTCTTTGATGGGATCAAATATTTGTTGTCACTCCAAATACTATGGGCCAATACCATGGTAAAGACCCTTGGTATTCAAAATACAATGGTGCAGTTTTTTTACGCATTTTTTCTTCACCAAACCTGCATATGTACGCGACCCTTTTGAATAGGATCTGTGTATACTTTCTCAGCCATCACCTTTATCAATCATCTGACTTTGACCTATCATTTCCATGTCCATATTACCTATCACATCTATACCAACCTGCATAATGATTATGTTACCATAATGTTGACACCTTTATTGAGTAGGTTTCCATTAAGGACAACACATTAGACATCATGCCAACAATTTCCCACTTTGGACTTGATGGCAACTACTTTTGGTGTTTGGTCAATACCTGTAATCACCTGCAAATACCAAGAATTTTCACCAAGCATTCTTCTCCAAGAACCAATCTTCTCTCCCCCTTTTACATCAAGGGCAAAGGGCTAACCAATGCTAAATGAATAATTCTATCCCCCTTTATAGAGAGAATCATTGTAGGTCTGAAACTGTATGCTGACCATACTCCCCCTGAGCATATGGAACCTTCTGAAGCACAAGAGTTTATGACTCAACCAAATAAGACCTTTACTATCATCAATGGATCATGAATATATCAGTTACCCAACATAGTGGGGTTACATATTTGACTCAACATTACATTAATTTCCCACCATAATGGGATGACATACATGAATGACTTGACCCCAATAGTCCATGATGTAATTTTGCAATGATTTTCAACATAGGTCTTTTCATGACTTTTACATCAAGAGACATATGTGATATTTATAACGAGAGACAAGAACCTCAACCATGAGGTAGCAAGACCATAGTAGCCATCGTTCTCTGTATGGGAATCTACAAAATAAACCTTTGATAGCAGCAACATAGACAATAACATGAACATCCTCATCATCAACATGTAAGATACGACAATCTAGCTTCAATATCATCAACCTATGACTCAATATGCAATGTCTCCAATCAACTATAGTAAAAGCATAAGATAGTGCAATAAGGCTTTATCAACAACTCATCCCATATATCATCAAGATCAACATGCTATCTTCATAAGAAGAGCCATGATCCTCATGTATCAAAGACATATAAATTTCATAAGCATCATATCTTTCCAACATATGTGAGAATTGAGAGTGCCATATGACATAATGACAACAACATATACATGTCAATAAGTAGTTAGTGAATCTTAAACTTATCATCATCAACCAATGTCAATAACAACCATAGTCTGCACATCCTCTTCACTAAGTGTATCAAGTATGATTATCAAACCATAAACATCGTCACCAAAATGAAACTTAAGTAATCATCCATAAGACATAATGACAACAACATATGTATGTTCAACAATAATATAATCAACAACTATCCATCACCAATGGTATGTACCACATGCAACAAAAAATTCTCAAGAAACCATAATACCAACAATGGACTATTAGAAGCATAGAATATTCTCCCCCTAAACCCGTGCCAACTATTCGATATTAAATTTGATCATATCTATCTCATCAATCAAAAAATCCATCAAAGAACCAAAGCAGCAATGACAAATTGTAGTAACTCATGAACCATCATCTTTCCTAAGCATCTTATCACAAAGGCACCAGTCTGTAGTAAGTCAAAATTAGAACCAGAAAGCCATTAATAATTGATTGAAGCATATCAGAAGCTCCCTCTAAGTCTTCCCCATTGTTTCTTTGTCTTAGATAAACATACATGACTATTAAGTTCAAAACTCATGTATAAATGTTAATGTCCTTCATGAGATCTGTGTATAGAAGGAAAATTATTGGTTTTTCATAACTATAGCTCCACCTAGACATATCATTCATGTTCATGGTCACCACTACTTCATCAATGCAATCTCAGTAGTTTAAGCATCACCAAATGAATATCAAAACAATATTAATATATACACGCATAGCTCCCCCTGAGATCATACACCACTGGTCCTGTGGACCTGATATCATCACCTGTTTCTTCATGAGGTCATATACTTCAAATTACTTTTGCAGTCAATGTTAGAAGTATGCTTTCAAGAGAAATGGACTGCAGTCGATTCAATATTCCCTACATATTTGATTGATGTTCCTTCTTCTTCCAAATCTATTTGAAATATCTAATCACGTGCTAGAACATATCTCATCTTTTGCTTCCATTCCAAGTGCTTGACCTGTAATTAGTGGCCTATGCCCAAATGAGTTACAAGAAAAACAATATCCATGAAACCAAAATTTATGCCTAGGGACTTATCTTGACTTTGATCTAGAAGATTCCCTTTCGGATGCATGACTTAATTCAATTTTATTTTGCAACACCTCATGATGGTTGTTATTGTTATTGCACTGAGGATCTGTAGCCATGTAACCAATTCCATTCTTGATTAGAGGAGATATTTGTTGATTGATAATCCTTTCTAGTGATTCAAATGCCTTTACCCATTTGTTGATTTTCTCATATTCTTCCCTTAGAGTCATAATTTCATATTCTAATTTTTCACAATGAACTTCCTTTTCTTGAAGTTGTTTTGCTGAGGTTTGTGTTCTTGTATTGAATTCTTGCAGCTCCATTTTTAGCATGTTTATTTCCTTAATCATACTAATTTCTTTTCTTTCCAGATGTTTTTTTTCATTCATGAGTTTATCATTTTCTTTTAATTCTTTCATACAACTATTTGATTCACTTTATTGATACTCACAAGCCATAAGTACTTGATAACAATTATTATAATTTGAATATGAAGTTTCTTGATCATCAAATGTGATTTGACTATCTTCATTAGAATACAAACTTCTCTTGCTACCAAAACTTCTTCTAACAATCCTGTTTGGAACATTCTTCCTTTTCTCATGATTATCTTTATAAGGACATTTGGATGCATAATGATGAAATTTTCCACAAGAGAAACATTTAAAGGGAAGCTTAACTTTGAATTTACCAGTTCCTACTTGTAAATTTCTCATGAAATTTGCTTCTTACTAATCTGAAATGTAGCTTGTATTTTTAATATTTTATTTTCCCTTCCCTTTATGAGTGAATTTGAAGGTTTCTTCTTTCATATCTGATGGACCTCTTGTTCTCATTTCAAATTTTTTTAGGATCCCATGGAGTTGTTCAATAGCGAGTCTCTTCAAATCATGTATTTCTTCAATGGAAGAGACTTTGGAATCGAACTTTGGTGTTAGTGATCTCAAAATATTTTTAGAAATAGTGGCACCCTTTATTTCATCACCATGATTTTTCATTTAGTTAACAATATCATCTACTCTAAGGAAAAAATCCGTAATTATTTCATCATCGTGCATTTTAAGGGTCTCACACCGAATTCTAAACATTTAAAGATTAGATAAAGCTTATCACACATTTCCTTTGCGGTGTTCAACTACATGAATTTCACGAATTTAGACTCGGCCAGACTTCACAAGATGCCATTTACATCCTTTGAATTGGTTTCAATATTGTTTCTTTCTTGTAGTATCTATGGGAATAGAGGCTAGATACTGATATCCACCTTCAAAAATTTCCCATACATTTTCTCCAAGTGCCTGCAAAAATGCTCTCATTTTGACTTTCCAAAATAGAAATTTTGTTCCATTAAATAAAGTGGTATGATAGAAGGGACTCCCCCTTGACTTCCCATCTTGATGGATCTCCCTTTAAGAGATCAATCTCCTTCTGAGGGGCCTACTCTAATACTAATTGTTGGGAAAATAACTAAGAAGGGGGGGGGGGGGGGGGGGGGTGGGGGGTGTGGGGGGTGGGGGGTGATTAATATTTTAGGCACACTTCAAATTTTCAATTCCTTATTCTGATTTGTGTACGCTACTGTCATTCAAGAAACTAGCGTATGTACATTACTATGATCAAACAAAACCAACATATGTACATGACTGTGATCAAAGAAAACTATGTATATCCAAATAATTAATTTATCATTTATTTCATTGATTGTTCACCTTTAATTAGTGCATAATTACTTCACTACTCATTCATTAAGCATAAGTAAAGAGAAAATTGATCATAAACACACAAGAAACATATCAAGACACATGAACACTAGGATTTTAGGTGGAAACCCAATGTGGGAGAAAACCACTATTGTTGTCTTCTTTCTTATTAAATAAATAAATCTTCTTACAATATTGTACTAGTGCAAAATATTACTAGTATGTAGACACCTACCTGGAGAAGGCTACAACCTTCTATCATTCTCTAGCACCCATTGGAAGGGAGATCCAACCCCCTGATCTCATTTACCAACTCCTACTGGAAGAGAGCATTTACCCACTACACAAATTCACCAACTACTACTAGAAGGAAGCTTCAACTCCATCATTGAAGGGTTCAACTCTCAACACCTCTTGTGGACCATGTTTCATAATATTTCATACTAGACCCACCTGACTCGAAACATCAAAACCTGTAGGCCACTTTTCATCAAATTTTTAGACTGGACCCACTTCCATCATTAAGCCCAATATCAAGTAACAATTATGAAACCAATCAACCGAATCATTAATCAATCAATGAATATCAATCAACCAATGTAATTATATCAAGCTAATAACATCATATCAATAAAAAATCACTCATAAATATACTAGACCATATACTGTTCATCATAAAAACCAAATGATGTCACTGTTAACCCTGATGAAACACTTGTCAAAATGTTTACACTGCTATGAAGTACACCAGCATATGTATGTGATTCCTCTGAAGAAGACCTACTTATAGATCTCAAATAGAATTTGACAACTTTATCTAAATCACTGAAACAACTACTGAATCATATATTGAATCCATCAAATATCATTGAACCAAATACAGATCACCACCACAATAACATCATCACTAATCAACATTCCATTCCATGACCAATTCAACCCTAAAAAAACTATCAAACAAAGATTATAATGAGAGAGAGATCATTGATAGACAACAATAAACATAACGTAATTGATCAAATATCATCAACAAGGCATACTGAAAAACCCTATCATGTACAAACGACTTTTATAAAGCACATTCGTGTATGTGCGTGTTTACCATTCTTAACACCCGAGTACATATTTTGAACATACTAAAATCACTTCGTAGAATATATACGTGACTACCCAAAGGTAGATCCACATATGTACATGACTAACCTGAGACAAACCAATGTACAAATCTAAAATTAATGAACCATGCCTTCCCTCCAACCACAACAAATACTTCACAGACTTTTCTATTACACATTAATGTCAAAGTATCATTATCACCACAGATATATCATTGTTAGCCATAATCATAAAATCATAAGCAAGAATATTCATTAGTCTAATATACTTTCAGGTCTATCAGATCTGAGCCTCCTCTATGCTCCTTGGTGCAAACGTGTTTTATTTCAAATTATTCATAGACAACCCAATAATTGTAGACTTAACTCCTTGATCTCCATCTCTTCGTAGAGTATTTTCCTTAGACAACACCTTAGATTAATACCTTGGTTATATTGTAAGTATTCTTTAACGAGATGAAATATTTGTTGTCACTCCAAATACTATGGGTCAATATGATGGTAAAGACCCTTGGTATTCAAAATACTATGGTGTGGATTCTATATGTGACTTTTCTTCACCAAACATGAGTATGTACATGACCCTTTTAAATAGGATTTGCATATAATTTCTCAACCAACACCTTTATCAATAATCTATTTTTGATATGACATTTCCCTATCCATATTACCTGCTAGTCTATACTAGCCTGCATAATCATTCTATTACCATAATATTGACACCTTTATTTAGTAGGTTTCCATCAAGGACAACACATTAGCCATAATTCCAACAACATGTGCATAGTGTGCTTTTCCAAAAGCACCATAATGGTGTCTTTCTTAGATGCTTAGAGCCTTCAAATTCTAAAAGGGTGTTGAAGGATCTGCATGATGAACCAACAAGTGGACACTTCTTGGGTGATACTGCTATGCATAAGGTGATGAGGGTTGGTTATTATTGGACCACATTATTTCAGTATGCTCATACATATTCCCAAAATTTCATAGTATGTCAGAAGTGTGCTAGTCATGATCAAAAGTATGCCACCCCATTACTACCTATAGTAGTTGAGGAACCATTTCAACAATCAAGATTGGATGTTATCAACAAAATATTTCCTCATTCATTAAAGAAACACTGGAACATCTTAACTACAACTGATTATTTTACATGGTGGACCAAAGAAATTTTATTAAGGAAATTCAATGATCAGGAGTTCATCCAATTTCTCATATAGAACATCATAACTAGGTTTGACATTCCTACATCGCTTGTCTTTGATAATGAAACTTATTTTTCTCCATAAATCTTTATGATTTTGCATTAGAATATGGTATTTTTTTAAAGAATGCATCAAACTACTACCCACAGGGAAACAATTTCGTTGGGTCAACAAACAAAAATACGATCCATATGATTAAGAAAATTTTTCTCTCTAAACAAAATAATTTGCATAACACTTTGGTGAATGCATTATGGGATGACTTTGTTACTCCAAAAACCTATTTGAAAACCTCTTCATACTTCCTTGTAAATGGAAAATAATTTATCCTTCCATTGAACATATACCTTCCTTCCTTGCATCTTTCTCAAGAATCTCAAGGTAAACCATGTTTCCTTGTTCAAATTCAGATAGATACTCTTCTTAAGCTTGAGGAAGAAAGGCCCAAAGAAAAATAAATTTTGACATATGAAAAAATCGAATCAAGTGTTGATTTGATAAGAAGTTTGCAAGGAACAAAAGCTTTAGTGTGGGTGACCTATTATTAAAGTGCGACAAATCCCATGAAGAGAAAGGCAAGCACACTAAGTTTCAATATTTGTGGATTGGACCTTATGCCATCATTGAAGAACTTGGCCAAAATTCTTATACTTTGAAATTTTTAGATGGAAGGATTGCTCCTCTTCCTGTTAATGGTTGAAATCTTAAACATTACTCCCAATAGCAACCCTAGGTTGTGTTCCTCTCTTTGTGCAATTTTATTTACTAAAATATATTCTTAGATAGAGAAAATGAAATTTTCCTAGTGTGTCGCTAAGTGTTGTCACTGCTACAACAACCTCCAATTTTTTTTATATTCAAATTTCATAGCCTAACTCCTATCATGTGAAGTGTTTCATTTTTTTTGTCAAGTTTTGTTTTATGTTTCTACACATGTCACAAGTATCCATGTTCCTTCCTAAGTGTCATCGAATCATTAGGAATAGCAATAACACATTTTGGAGTCATAATACAATTTCTAGCCACTAAACGACACTTATGGGTTGCAACTGCACATACCTTGTTTGTCTTACTCAGAGAATGTTTTTGAACTAGAATTTTGATGTGTAATTATTATTTTTGTGTCCTATCTAATTTTTACTGATGATTTGAGATGTTTCACGCCTGATTTTTCTCCTAACTCAGTGTGTTTTTCAAGGTTTCACCTTTTAAGACAGGTAATTTTTGACTTTGCAAGCCTACCCTCTAGGCCACAAAGAGCACATAATGCAATTTTAAGGCCTAGGGGAGACCCTCCTTATGAGTTCAAAATGAGCCCTACACCCAAATGTGTCCTCTTTCTCCTTCCTAATGGATGATGCATTTCTAGTCAACATAACATCTTGCTTATTGCTTATCTCTGTGCCCTACACCAGACTTTGCCTCTATCTCCCAATTCAATGTAATGCACACTCTTCATGGGTAGTGATTCCTTCCTCTATGCCTTTTTCCTATGCCTCATGACCTCCTTGTGGCCATGGATCTCCCTCCCAGTGTATAACACATCCTCAGTAAATAATCATGTTGCCTTGTCCCTTGGAACTACACCTTGTGCCTTCCATCAGGCCTCCTCCTCCTCTAGAGCTATGAACTACATAGTATCAGTGATAAATGATGCCCCTCTTGTCTCCTGCAAGTGCACCTTGTGCCCGAAAAACCTCTCTCTCTTTCCCTTCCGCACTGTTAATCCACAAATATATAATTTGCATGAAGCATGATAAAATAAGGGATTTTTGAGCTAATGTTTGCTTGCCATGAGTGATATATACTTAGAGGTGTTAAATATAGCATGGAAAATATGTGTGAGGAGATATATCAAGAAAGCTTTCCCAAGGAATCAGTTTGAAGATAAAAGGCACAAAGGTACCACATTGCGACAATTAAAAGAACAATGGAATCTAATGATCAAAGTGACTCATGAAGACTCCATAGTATCAAGAAACCCTTTGGAGGATAGAAGGAAATCACAATGAAAGACCTAATATAAGTATTGAATAGATAGTGGTAGTGTTGTCACTTCTCAAAGAACTCAATGTAGAAGTCACCATGGGTCCAAGTCATCAATACCTATGAATTGTCATGATGTTGTCACATGTCGATGTGGAAAACGATGACGTAATTTTGGAAATATTGTAAATGTAAATATGTGGAAGTAGAAGAGTAATATATGTACAAAAGAGTCACGTGGAGGAGTCCAAAAGTCATATAGGAGTCCAAATGTTACATTAGAGGTATAAGAGTCATGAGGAAGTTCAAGAGTCATGGGAATATGAAAAGTAATTTCCATAGTTATTAGAAAAGAATCCCCATTACTGAAAGAAATTACTTTTCCCCTTGGATTCTCTAACCAGGCATTAGAAAGGAAAGTAGTTATTTTGGAGAGAAAGTAGTGGCTTAACACTCCACTATTTGAGCTAGTGGTGTTTCATTGTACCAATGTATCTTGGAACCTTTGCTTAATATTTGAAGCTCATTGAGTTAACACATTTTAATGTGTACATCATGAATGTTTTTAAGACTATTATTTGTATGTTTTTGGTATATGTTGGCATTCATATGTACTAAATAAATTGGATTTGGTGTTCATCTGATTGAATATGTGTTGTGCTTGATTTAATTATTTTTACATCTATGTGAACTATTTGGCTTGATGGTTATCGATTCTTTCATATGTATGTGTGTGTGTGTGTTTATTATAATACTACTATTATTCTATTATTTAACACTTCACAAGGCATATTTGCTTGCTCATTTAAAAGCACATGTGTGTTGATCTCTTATGCTAACCACTTCTGCCAAGACAAATATTTAAGAAAATTGCAACCAAGCCACATTTCTGGATGGGGCTCCTATACCAAATGATGTGAGGTCTAATTAGGAATTCATATTGGGAGACCCCCTGTATGTTGGCAGGATCCAACACCATCAACAAAATCCTATTCATTTATACATAACCCTAAACAATAAAAAAAACACATTGAACATAGACTTTTCTAGATATTCATATATGTATCTAAAAGTTTCCTGAAAAGGAGATTAAAGGTTAGAACCTCCCTCCCAACCATAAACTATGTTTCTTAGTAGTTCCCCCACAATATCTACTCTTCCTCGCCAGTGAAATGTCTTAGGATTTCTTTCTCACCTTCACCTCCTTAACCCTTAGTAGCATCGTGCAAATTTTTGCGTTTTAGATCCTCTTTAATAACTTCCACCCCATGACATTTATCTCTAGTCATGTGTTTGTTTGGTGTTTTGCTCAGCCAATAGTTCAATTGCTTAGCAAAACATATGTTTTTTCATTTTTTATTCCTGCCCCTTTCTCATAACTGGTTCCAACTTTTTTTTTTCTAGTAGTCAAGAGTCTAATCTCACACATGATATCGTTTAATCTATTTTCAAGGATAATAATACATAAAACATTTTTTTTCTTTTTATTAATAAAAATAAATATTTACATTTTCATAACATATTCCTTGTACCGCTTGAATTTTTATTCACATGTCCAATTTAAAAAGTCATAAAAAGATACAAATTTACTAGGGGTGTCACATCTCCCCTCCCCTTAAAAGGGAACACCATTCTCAGTGTCTTCCTACTTCCATTTTCCATGGAACAACATAAGAAAACTTGTTTAATTTCATATTCTATCTCTCAAGTGGCCTCTTCATACCTATGGGGATTCTGTTTCACTTTAACCCTTCCAAAGTGTAGTTAACATTTGTTCCAAAATTTGTAGAGGCTTGACCTAGAAATAGCCTTCCATTTTGACATGTACAACATTCTGTCGTGGCTAGCAACAACCCCCCTTGTTCATTTAAGTGTTGTCCAAAATACTAAATGAACGAGGACCCTTAATTAAATTTTTAAGAAAAAGCAAGTTTTTCTTTCTTCAAAATAAGGTTACCATCGTAAGCTTAGAAAGGTCTTTCCAATATTTTTTAACCTAAGTCTATGATAAGGTAAAGGTCTTTAAAATTGCGTTGCAAAAAAGATAGGGAATGCCTTCATTCCCCTATAATATCAGTATGCGCAAGACCCCCATGTTAAGCATAACATCACATCGCAATGAAGTAATGCTCATAAGGAAAAACTTCAATATCTATCGATCTCCGATAACACCAATCACAAGATCGCATATCGCACAAATAAACTGGCAATATTTGGCAAACATTACACTTCTGCGACCTGCAATGTTGCGACTTGCGATGTTGTGATCGCTGCGATGGCACAATTTGCGATGGTGCAATCTGCGATCTTGCAATTTGCGATGGCACGATTTGTGATGGCACGATATTCGATGTTACGTAAGCAAATCATGAATCACTTAATCATGAATCCTTTGGGCACGCCATTCAAAGAAAAGCCACTTATCATAATCTGACCCAAGATCATGCGCTTTTAATGATAGTAAATGGATTAGTTGTCAGTTATTAAATGAAATGAAGACGCGTGCTTTTGTAAAGAATTACTTCACATAAAGTGCATATTTTAATATTCTGTGCATTTAAAACTCTCCCATCACCTTTCTTAATCAGTCATTTCCACTTCACTCGTAATCTGCAGGAACGAAGAGCTAAGACGATTCAAAGCCGAACGCAGGAGCAAATGGGAAAGAAACATAAAGCTCAAGGCTCCAAGGCGAAGGAAAAGACGGAGGAGATGGCGCCTTTGTATACAGACACTGCCCTACAACAGGGACGCAGGAATTTCGACAAGGGAAAGCATGTATAGGCTGCTGGAGGAAGAAAATCCTAGAGTAATGAAGGTTGATACTGCCGTGGGCTCACAACGCTCTTCCGAGGCATCCTTAGAGGAGCTAGCATGTTCATTTCTTCACCGAATAGCAGCTAGACCCAAGATTTTACCATATACATATATGATCAAGTGGATACTTGACAATGCAGAGTTGAACAATAGACAATTCAAGGTTCAAGGACATGGGCTCATAGGTTCATTTGCTGCGCAAGAGTTAAAGCTTATGTATCATCTTCCTGAACCACAGACGACCTACAATGCACAATTTGTCAAGAAATTTGCAGTAGAGAACCCAAACCTGGTAGAGACCACTAAAGATTGGTTCAGAAAAGAGGATCCGCTCAAAAAGGACAAAAACTGTATGTACAGCACTGGTTCCCTCACCTCTCTGTATTGTTTTGTTGCGGCCATGCTTTGTAGACTATTTGGGATGCCAGATATCAATAAATTTTCGTCTGAATGGCTACCACTCATGGATGTTGTCACAAACGTCGATATTGTGGATTGGGCCAAGATATTGCTTGATAATCTATGCACGGCTGTTATGAATTACCGGTCTAAAAGATCCTTGTCTCAAAGGGTCTATCCTCCTTTTTATCTGTCTACGTATATTATGGATTCTATTTGTTATGTGTCTAAATTCCCCACTATGGGTTTGAAATGGACTACCCAGGACCCGTTACCTATTCATGTTTATCATAAAGTGTTATGGGATTCCTAGTTTGCCCCACACTTCTATCAGATTTGTCACGGGCTTATCTTACCCATATATAGAATGATGTATGATGAAGAACCCCGAAGGTGCTCACCCGAAGCGCAAATAGACATCATCCCCATCGCAAGATGGTTCGGGGAAGAATGGTTCACTTATATTAGAGTGTTTGGGAGCACTGTACCTCCACATGTCCTACCTCTATATATCCCCGATAAACTTTTGGCTTGGGAAATTGCCTATCAGACTTGCTCAGAAGGCGGCCTGACGAAAGAACTAAAAGACAAGAAGAAGGACATATGGCCTCAGTTTCCTGTGGCTTGTGGGGCCTTCTCATTGTTTGATGTAGGACACGCTTTCGCCAAAGTGGAGAATGTGACGTCTCTACAATTATTTAAATTCCCAGCTCGACCATTTGACCCAAATAATGTCGCCCATGATTTTACAACGAACGTCAAAGTAAAAGTATTCGTTGGAAAGAAAGATTTGGTTGATGATTTGTTTCAGAGTAGAAGCTCACTCCAGGAAATTTTGTGGGAAGCTCGGTCAAATTTGTCTCCAGATGACCTCCAAAGATTCATGTTATATAGGGAAAGAATGTTAGCCAGTGTTCCTCTAGAAAAGCTACGACTGCCTGACAGAGAACCAACTCCCAGCGTCAGCCTCGGTGGAAACTCTAGCACTTCCAGATCCAAATCTAGCACTGCCCAAGGAGTGCCTAAACATTCTAAAAAGTCTGGAAGCGACCAAGAAAAAAGCGAAGAAACAGCTAAAGATACAACTCAGTCAAGTGCAATGTCGCAGCAGCAAGTTATCGCCTCCCCGCCAAGAGATTTCCCCCCTCCCGTCATTAAAGCGCCACTCGTCACAATAGAGCTAGACAAAGAATGGGAAACCTTCAGCGAGCTGATCAGCCTTGAAGGGCAAGCCCCAAGAACACCTGTGAGCAATACACAGGTAACACAAGAAATGATTTCGACCATAGTCAGCAGTGTCACAGAAACGGAGCACAATCATATCGCTCCACCTTCTGAGCTTCTACTTAATGTAGAGGAAATTCCCCCATTGGATGTATTCTATAGTCCCCAACATAAAGCAGTTGTAAGGAGACAAAGGAAGAAAAGAAAACTATAAAATACACTGTCACAAGATGCTGAACATTTGGACGTCTTATGGAAAGACCCTAACAATAACCCGACAGAGAATCTCATGAAGTTGTCTCAGACCGCAGGAGCATATGCTTATGCAACTATTGACAAGGCATCGGAAGATCAACAACTATTGAAAGAACAAGAAAATCAAATACAGCTACTACAACGACAGTTACAACAAACCAATGCTAGTATTGAAGCGTCCAAACAACTCGAGAAGTTACAAGAAGACTTTCAGCAGATGCAGATAAGCTATCAAAGAAGTCTAGACGAAAAAGGAAAGCAATTGCAAACTTTGCAAGAAATACATAAAGACGAGCCTAAGCTTTCCGAATTTGCTTCAAAATCTACTGGCTTAAATGACCAACTTCTGCAGCAACAAGAAGAGTTGGGACGTAAGATATCACAGTGGGGTCACTATTGTGAACTGAGTGATAAAATCACCAATCAAGTGGCAGACTTGCGAAGTGACTATGACCAGATTGACAGACGAGTGATAGAATACTTAGCTTGGCAAGATGGAGAGGAAGGGAAAAGCGCAAATGCACCCATAATGAATGAGAATCATAAGGAATTGCTCTTTAACAAATGGGACAATCAAATCAGGCAGGCAGAACAAGCAGCGGAGACAGCGGCCACACATGCAAACATTCTTATTGACTGTGCAAATGAGAATTTACACAGGGCCAACTTAATCGCAGAGACCACCCCGGGGTACCTACCAAATAAATTACGACTGGAGGTAGAATGGAAGCAGAAAGCACAGGAAAAGGGAAAAGCGATCCAGGCATTGAACAGGTTAAATTGGGAGTGTTACTGGGCATACTTGGTCAAGCCACACAGTCAATGGATGACTGTGAAATGCATCATAAACTCAACAGAAAAAGTAGTGCCAGCTCTCATAGATTCTGTTTTCGCAGCCCAGCCTAGTGCAGAAGTCGGCCAACTGACTCTTCTCAAGTCCATGATGAACACTTGCAGTTTTAAGGACCAAGTACAGAAGTAGCCTTATTTTTAGAAGTTTGTTTTTTCTTTTTATTAGATTAGAAAAAGGACGGTCATTTGAAAACCGTATCCTAAATTTTGTAAAGACTCTATTATTAGAATTAGGAAGTAGTATTTTAACCCTTCTCATGCATTTAGAGAAGGGTCCAGAGATTTGTCAAAAACTTGTCCTCGGAACATGCACTTCTGCACCCTCAGAGGAGGTTTTGATGAATGGATGGATAGAGATTTATCAATATTTGCATTTGATGTCTGCTACTGATGTTGCACTTTTGTACTCTTAGTAGATGTTAGAACAAGTAGAGATAAATGGTTTTTGCTTGAATTTTGTGAGTAGGATTAGTCATAAATGGTACTTTTATCTCTTGGCCATTTCTGCTTATATTCTTTGAGTGATATACAGTTAAAAATTCAGTTGTTTATATGTTATTGCATGAATGTATGAGTTACCATTTGGAACTTCTATATGGTGGAGTCATTTATTTATGTCTAATATATGAATAACTTATTATGCGATATGCTGTTCACAACTGTTTTGCCTAACTTCTTATGCAAAGTAGTTTATCTTAATTTATTTCTATTCTTATGATAGCTGAATGATCTTTATTACCAGTTGTTGTTTGAAATCTCTTTAGATCGCATAATAGAAGATATACACCCAGGGTTAGCGTAGATTAGATGCGTTGTTTCTCATTAGATTACAATAGAATAGAGTTAGTTTAAGAATCTGAATTAAATTAGCTTTAAAGTACTCTTAGATCAGCTTCATCCAACTCTACACACACACACCCTCAGATTGGGAAACTGGTCCCATTATCCCCAGTCGGACCCACTATACCAAACAGATAAGGAGCTGCCAACCAAGGTCCAGACCGGGTGGGTATCCCCCTTGTTGTCGACCCGAATTTCGGGGCTTCAACATATTTGGCACTAGAAGGAGGGCCTGAACATAGTGTCTGTTGGAATGATTTTCAATTGTAACATTTGAATCTGGATGGCTGCTCACAAACTTCCCATTTGGAGTTGCATCCATGTTCCTACCTCTTCCAACACTCCACCTGAAGTGGTAAGACTCTTATCTCAGGTAAAATTCAATGGTAAGAATAAGTCTTCTACTTTTAATCATGCTCTTCAATTTATTCAAAGAGTTTCAAGTTATGATGTTCAAAGAATTGATGAAGGCGTTTTATGCAGAATTTTTACCCTTACATTCACGGCGGAAGCTAGAAAATGGTGCAGAACCCTCCCAGTTGCGTCAATTCATAGCTGGGACCAATTCGTCAAGACTTTCATTTTTGAATTTGATTGTTATGACTATGACCAGGTATATGATGAAATTGATTATCTACGGAAACAAGATGAATCTGTTAGGGATTTTAATATGCGATTTCATCTTAATTGTCTAAGGTACGATCTTGAAAGTGAACTCATAGATGAAGAATATCTTTAGATTGTGCTGAACACTCCCTGCCTCCTATGTCTGATCAAGCAGAAAATAGTTCAAGTTTTGTCTCATTTCTTTCTAATATGAACGAGAATTCCAATTTGAATATACAAATCGCTCATAATGAAGAAAGTCCCCAAAGCCTAGGAGTCATCCATGCTCTAATACAAGAAGACAGAAGCAAGAATGTTGGAGGGAAGCCTGCCTTGGAGCCAGGAGATGACTTTGATACAAGGTCAGATAATATTGTTGCAAATCAACAAATGCAAATGCCAAGGTTAGAACACAAACTATTTCTCTTTCAAAAAGTATCAGTACACAAAGGTATGATCTAAAGCCCGATGTCTATGATGAATCTGATAAACGAAGATTTTTCCATGATGATATTCTCAAATGCATTATTTCATAATCACATTTTTCTCTTTATCAGGATGTTTTTAGTGATGATAACTTTTCCCCTCTCAATATTAAAGATATCTCAAAAAGCACAGAGGATTATTCAAATGAGTCATCATTAGGTTTTCAAGATAAAGAGATAGCTATAGAACATCCTTTGATTATTTTCAAACAAGAACCACTTGACCTTCCTTGTCTGAAAATATATGACGAAAAAGAGAAATATAGGGAAACCTGTAAAATCATTTATGGTGGTTACTTTGAAAACGATGATGTTATTGATCTACCTCAAGTAACCCATCAAAAATCAGATAATGAGGAATATTATAATTCGGAAATCATGTCATTCAATCCTCATTTCAAAGAAAAAGATCATTTGCCTGATTTTACTATCCAAGACAATACCCCGATCTATGATTCATATCTTGCAGAAACCCCCATGCCTGTTCACAATCATAACTTGTCTTCTGATTCACAAGACAGGATTCGAAATTGCTTGGATCCCATAACTCTGGCCAGTTCTTGTGAACAAAAAAATAGTCCAAGCCAATCCCAGTTGTGCTGTAACACTATTTGTACAGATAATCATTTCTTCCTTTCTCACTTGCACTCATTTTGTACAAAATCAGATTGTGTTTTAAATTTTCAGACTTTTGATAGATTACTCTGGTATGTCGAGCACCTTATCAAGGAACATTCAAAAGACGAGCTACCATTTTGGAAAGCTAAACTGTGTCAAGGAAGTTTAGAACTTCCTCTATTACAAGATCATCAATCCATAACAGAAATTCATCCTCATTTTTATGATCCAATAGATATCCAGTTGGAAAGAAGTTTTCATGAGAAAGAAATTTCGGAAAGAATTCCAACTGAAGTTATACATTCTTATTCCACATCCAACATTAACAGTCCAAGAAAAGCTTTGTTCTTAACACTGATGTTGGAAAGTTACATACGTGTAGGAATAAAAATGAGAAGATGGCTCCACTGGAAATATCATTTCACCTAGTCAAATTTTTTGTATATAGTTAGGATAGGAGTATGAGTAATTTAGTTAGGTTATTAGATTTACTTTTAATAGTTGGTAGGCAAAATAAGATTAGAGATTATCTCTATTTTCTACATAACCCTAGGAAATGTCTACCTCTCATTTCGTTAAATATTTTTCTCCATAATAAAATTTGCTTTGGTTAACAGCATTTGACGTTTACAAAAGACACCTTTTCTCTATCAAGATTTTGAACTTTTGCTTCTATGAATGGCAAATCTTTTTGGAAACTTGATCTTTACTATCAATAGAACTTTAACCCAGATATGATACTAGTTTCAACTCCAAAAAATTTGAAGAAAGCAATCTTAGTGGAGGAATTGTTTTACGTCAGTACAATGAAAGGCAGCAATAACAAAATAAGGATTCCCTGTGGAAACAGCCATTTCCAAAGAAGCTCTATTATTGTCGTCCAGAACTTTCTTAAGGAAAAAATTGACTTCCTCCCTGCTAAAGGAAATCGCAGCATTCAGAGAAACAATCCGAGAAAACACTATATCTCAAAGAATAAGAGGTCTAATCACGAGCCGGCTTATCATGATCACAGATATTATAACTTGCTGACTTTGCCAATACTGTCCACCAAAACAGGGCAACGACTCAAGATTGTTGCAATCAAAAGACAAGGGGTCTCATCACGAGCCAGCTTGTTCAGCAAAAGTGTAAATCAAGTGAATGACTGTGTCATAATTTGGCCACCAAACCAAGACATTGTTCTTTAGAGATTAAAAAAGGAAAAAGTGTCAAAATGGGTTTTTCTCTGAAAGGTTGTAAATAACCTTAAGCGGGATAAAGGATCATTACTGGGTAATAGGTAACCCTGTCGAGGTTATGGACGCCTGCTGGCAGTAGAGGCTCTACCTGCGACAAAGAAGCATATTTAAAAAGGACTGCTATACAGGGAAGACTTTATTTTATTTTTTATTTTAAGACCAAGTAACGGCTGATGTAAATGCAAGGACAAGCTAAGGATACAAGTAATTAAAATAGAAAGAGGTTGAAACAAAATATCATTGAGAGTTTGAAGTATAATATGTTTTATCTTTCTATAATAAAGTTTAAGTTTTCTGAGAAAATTTTGTTTTCAGAAGTTTGAAAAATGTCAATAGAAGATTAGAGATAACTGGTTCTCCCAAGTGAAACGCCAATTGTTGTGGCCAGCAACAACCCCCCTTGTTCATTTAAGTGTTGTCCAAAATACTAAATGAACGAGGATGCTTAATTAAATTTTTAAGAAAAAGAAAGTTTTTCTTTCTTCAAAATAAGGTTACCATCACAAGCTTAGAAAGGTCTTTCGAATTTTAACCTAAGTCTACGATAAGGTAAAGGTCTTTAAAATTGCGTTGCAAAAAAGATAGGAAATTCCTTCATTCCCCTATAATATCAGTATGCGCAAGACCCCCGTGTTAAGCATAACATCGCATCGCAATGAAGTAATGCCCATAAGGAAAAACTTCAAGATCTAAAGATCTGCGATAACACCGATCGCAAGATCGCATATCGCAGAAATAAACTGGCAATATTTGGCAAACATTAAACTTTTGTGACCTGCGATGTTACGATCGCTATGATGGCACGATTTGTGATGGTGCAATATGCGATCTTGCGATTTCCGATGGCACGATTTGCAATGGCACGATCTTCGATGTTACGTAAGCAAATCATGAATCACTTAATCATGAATCCTTCGAGCACGCCATTCAAAGAAAATCCACTTACCATAATCTGACCCAAGATCATGCGATTTTAATGATAGTAAATAGATTAGTTGTCAGTTATTAAATGAAATGAAGACGCGTGCTTTTGTAAAGAATTACTTCACGTAAAGTGGCATATTTGATATATCTGTTGCATTTAAAACTCTCCCATCACCTTTCTTAATCAGTCATTTCCACTTCACTTGTAATCTGCAGGAACGAAGAGCTAAGATGATTCAAAGCCGAACACAGGAGCAAATGGGAAAGAAACATAAAGCTCAAGGCTCTGAGGCGAAGGAAAAGACGAAGGAGATGGCGCCTTTGTATACAGACACTACCTGCAACAGGGACGCAGGAATTTCGACATGGGAAAGCATGTATAGGCTGCTGGAGGAAGAAAATCCTAGAGTAATGAAGGTTGATACTGCCACGGGCTCACAACTCTC
Organism: Pinus taeda; assembly: GCA_000404065.3. Taxonomy (NCBI): domain Eukaryota; kingdom Viridiplantae; phylum Streptophyta; class Pinopsida; order Pinales; family Pinaceae; genus Pinus; species Pinus taeda. The sequence goes on from APFE030238078.1 coordinate 210,742, forward strand.
TTCCAAGGTGTCCTTAGAGGAGCTAGCATGTTCATTTCTTCACCGAATAGCAGCTAGACCCAAAATTTTACCATATACAGATATGATCAAGTGGATACTTGACAATGCAAAGTTGAACAATAGACAATTCAAGGTTTAAGGACGTGGGCTCATAGGTTCATTCGCCACGCAAGGCTTAAAGCTTATGTATCATCTTCCTGAACCGCAGATGACCTACAATGCACAATTTGTCAAGAAATTTGCAGCAGAGAACCCAAACCAGGCAGAGACCACTAAAGATTGGTCCAAAAAAGAGGAGTCGCTCAAAAAGGACAAAAACGGTATGTACATCACTGGTTCCCTCACCTCTCCGTATCGTTTTGCTATGGCCATGCTTTGTAGACTATTTGGGATGCCGAATATCAATAAATTTTTGTCTGAATGGCTACCACTCATAGGCGCTGCCACAAACGCCGATATTGTGGATTGGGCCAAGATATTTTCTGATAATCTATACACGGTTGTTATGAATTACTAGTCTAAAACATCCTTGTCTCAAAGGGTCTATCCTCCTTTTTATCTGTCTGCATATATTATGGATTCTGTTTGTTATGTGTCTAAATTCCCCACTATGGGTTGGAAATGGACTACCCAGGACCCGTTACCTATTCATGTTTATCATAAAGTGTTATGGGATTCCTAGTTCACCCCACACTTCTATCAGATTTATCACGGGCTTATCTTACCCCTATATAGAATGATGTATGATGAAGAACCCCCGAGGTTCTCACCCGAAGCGCAAATAGACATCATCCCCATCGCAAGATGGTTCGAGGAAGAATGGTTCACTTATATTAGAGTGTTTGGGAGCATTGTACCTCAACATGTCCTACCTCTATATATCCCCGATAAACTTTTGGCTCGGGAAATTGCCTATCAGACCTACTCAGAAGGCGGCCTGACCAAAGAACTAAAAGACAAGAAGAAGGCCATATGGCCTCAGTTTCTTGTGGCTTGTGGGGCCTTCTCATTGTTTGATGTAGTACACGCTTTCGCCGAAGTGGAGAATGTGACGTCTCTACAATTATTTAAATTCCCAACTTGGCCATTCGACCCAAATAATGTTGCCCATGATTTTACAATGAACGTCAAAGTAAAAGTATTCGTTGGAAAGAAAGTTTGTTTGATGATTTGTTTCAGAGTAGAAGCTCACTCTAGGAAATTTTGCAGGAAGCTTGGTCAAAGTTGTCTCCAGATGACCTCCAAAGATTCATGTTACACAGGGAAAGAAGGTTAGCCAATGTTCCTCTAGAGAAGCTACGACTGCCTGACAGAGAACCAACTCCCAGCGTCAGCCTTAGTGGAAACTCTGACACTTCCAGATCCAAATCTAACACTACCCAAGGAGTGCCTAAACATTCTAAAACGTCTGGAAGCGACCAAGAAAAAAGCGAAGAAATAGCTAAAGATACAACTCAGTCAAGTGCAATGTCGCGACAACAAGTTATCACCTCCCCGCCAAGAGATGTCCCCCCTCCTGTCATTAAAGTGCCACTCGTCACAAAAAAGCTAGACAAAGAATGGGAAACCTTCAACGAGCTGATCAGCCTTGAAGGGAAAGCCCCAAGAACACCTGTGAACAATACATAGGTAACATAAGAAATGGTTTCGACCATAGTCAGCAGTGTCACAGAAACGGAGCATAGTCATATCGCTCCACCTTCTGAGCTTCTACTTAATGTAGAGGAAATTCCCCCACTGGATGTATTCTATAGTCCCCAACATAAAGCAGTTGTAAGGAGACAAAGGAAGAAAAGAAAAATAGAAAATACACTGTCACAAGATGCTAAACATTTGGACGTCTTATGGAAAGACCCCAACAATAACCCGACAGAGAATCTCACGAAGTTGTCTCAGATCGCAGGAGCATATGCTTCTGCAACTATTGACAAGGCATTAGAAGTTCAGAAACTATTGAAAGAACAAGAAAATCAAATACAGCTACTACAATGATAGTTACAACAAGCCAATGCTAGTATTGAAGCATCCAAACAACTCGAGAAGTTACAAGAAGACTTTCAGCAGATGCAGATAAGCTATCAAAGAAGTCTAGACGAAAAAGGAAAGCAGTTGCAAATTTTGCAAGAAATACAAAAAGACGAGCCTAAGCTTGCCGAATTACTTTCAGAATCTGCTAGCTTAAATGAGCAACTTCTGAAGCAACAGGAAGAGTTGGAACGTAAGGTATCACAGTGGGGTCACTATTGCGAGCTGAGCGATAAAATCACCAATCAAGTGGCGGACTTGCGAAGTGACTATGACCAGATTGATAGACGAGTGACGGAATACTTAGCTTGGTAGGATGGAGAGGAAGGGAAAAGAGCAAATGCACCTAGAATGAACGAGAATCATAAGGAATTGCTCTTTAACAAATGGGATGATCAAATCAGGCAGGCAGAACAAGCAGCAGAGACAGCGGCCACGCAGGCAAACATTCTTATCGACTGTGTAAATGAGAATTTACACAGGGCCAACTTAATCGTAGAGACCACCTCGGGGTACCTGCCAAATAAATTACGACTGGAGGCAGAATGGAAGCAGAAAGCGCAGGAAAAGGGAAAAACGATCCAGGCATTGAACAAGTTAAATTGTGAGTGTTACTGGGCATACTTGGTCAAGCCACACAGTCAATGGATGACTGTGAAATGCATCATAAACTCAGTAGAAAAAGTAGTGCCAGGTCTCATAGATTCTGTTTTCGCAGCCCAGCTCAGCGCAAAAGTCGGCTAACCAACTCTTCTCAAGTCCATGATGAACACTTGCAGTTTTAAGGACCAAGTACAGAAGTAGCCTTATTTTTAGAAGTTTGATTTTCTTTTTATTAGATTAGAAAAAGGATGGTCATTTGAAAACCGTATCCTAAATTTTGTAAAGACACTATTATTAGAATTAGGAAGTAGTATTTTAACCCTTCTCATGCATTTAGGGAAGCGTCCAAAGATTTGTCAAAATCTTGTCCTCGAAACATGCACTTCTGCACCCTCAGAGGAGGTTTTGATGAATGGATGGATCGAGATTTATTAATATTTTAATTTGATGTCTACTACTGATGTTGCACTTTTGTACTCTTAGTAGATGTTAGAACAAGTAGAGATAAATCGTTTTTTCTTGAAGTTTGTGAGTAGGATTAGTCATAAATGGTACTTTTATCTCTTGGCCATTTCTGCTTATATTCTTTGAGTGATATACAGTTTTCAGTTGTTTATATGTTATTGCATGAATAACTTATTATGCGATATGTTGTTCACAACTGTTTTGCCTAACTTCGTATGCAAAGTGGTTTATCTTAATTGATTTCTATTCTTATGATAGCTGAATGATCTTTAATACCAGTTGTTGTTTGAAATCTCTTTAGATCGCATAATAAAAGATATACACCCCGGGTTAGCGTAGATTAGATGCGTTGTTTCTCATTAGATTACAATAGCATAGAGTTAGTTTAAGAATCTGAATTAAATTAGCTTTAAATTACTCTTAGATCATCTTCATCCAACTCTATACACACACACACCCTCAGATTGGGAAACTGGTCCCATTATCCCCAGTCGGACCCACTATACCAAACGGATAAGGAGCTGCCAACCAAGGTTCGGACCGGGTGGGTATCCCCCTTGTTTTAGACCCGATTTTCGGGGCTTCAACACATTCCAATCAATAATATGAGCAAGATCGTGAATATACTTTTTCAAAATAAAAACATGAAATACATTATGAACCCTAATGTGGGTTGGTAGTGCTAGTTGGTAGGGCCACTAGCTACTATCTCAAAGGGCCCACAAAACTAAAGGGTCAATTTGGAATAATTTCCCAATTTTAAGGAACTTTTTTTTGGTCGTAAGTTTTAATATACACATGTTCACCCACATGAAATTATCTATGCATGCTTTTTAAGTTTTTGTTACTTTCTTTCCTATCATGCATTTCTTGTAGGTTTTGTTTAATCTTCTTCACCATTTGTTCCATATCTTGTATCATATCTAGTCATAGAATTTGCCTATCTTCAAGCTGACTCCACCTTTGAGGAATATGACACTTCCTTCCATACATAACTTCAAAAGGACTCATCTTGAGTGGCGCATGATAACTATTGTTATAGGAAAACTCCACCAAATGTATATAGTCCTCCCATTTCATGGGTTCATTGATTACATACATGCGTAGAATGTCCTCAAGGACCTATTTAACCCTTTTCTTTGACCATCTATTTGTGGATGGTATGGATTGTTGAAATTTAGTTGCATACCTATTCTAGTGAAAAATGCCTTATAAGAATTGCAAGTGAACTTAACATCCCTATCTAATATAATAGACTTTGGTATTCTATGAATTTTTGAAAATTTCTTTCATGATAATTTTTTCCTCCTGTGTAACTCTATAGGTATAATAAACATGTCTAAAATGAGTAGCCTTAGATAACTTGTCTACCACAACCATAATAGTATCATGTTATCTCCTAGTATTTGGTAACCCATTATAAAATCTAAAGAAATTACCTCAATTTCATTTCCGGTATAGGTATGGGGTGCAATAATCATTTTGGGTGTTGATGCCCCACTTTTACTTGTTAACAATCTTGGAATCTTGCCAAGTACTCAGCTACCTCTTTCTTCATAACAAGCCAGACAAATTCATTTTTAAGAGTTGTGTTAATTATATAGTAATTGATTGGGCTGAAAATGGTCTTTTGTGGTGTTAATCTAATATCAGTTGTTTAATCCTTGCCACATTTGGAACATAAATTCTATTCTTAAAAGTTGACAACCCATTTTCACGAATTGCATAATCTGGTTGTTTTCCTTGGTCAATTTCAATTTTCAATTTTTCATAAATATGATTATAACTTTTATCTTTTGATGTTTTTGTTTTGATCTATTCTATGAAGTGTGTTTCAAAACTACTTTTTTTGCTAAATTAAGCATCGGACCTTCTATTCAAAATGATAAAAAAAACCAAGTTACAAAATATACAAAAGAGAAGTGGGCCACATATAGCCTAGGAGACCGAGCCTAAGGCCCACTATTCAGGCCCAGGGCCCACAAAAACATGATTTCAAAACCACAAAATATAATTGAACGCCCAGACCATCCGATCTTTCATCAGAGATTTAACGGTCAAGAGCAATATCGGACCAATAATAAGCGCACCCTTCAACTCTTGAATCGAATCCGATATGCCTTTAGAGACTGCTCTATAAAAATTTCAGGTATGTTTTGGCTGATAACTCTCGCGCATTTATTCTACCCAAAATCCACTAGATGCAAGTGATTCTAGCCAGTCTGTGTGACTTGCTCAATTTTTAACACTGCTTTCAGACCCGAAGCCTAATAAAGCTACTGCTAAAGTTGATTTCAGGCCAGTTTGGCTTGGTAACCACCTTCTTATTTGCCACATGGAATTGATAAGATTGCTTCTATTTCTCCTATCTTCTCGCACTTTAATCAAGCTCCCTGCATAGCGCATTAAAAGGTGCTCTGTAGTATAATTCAAATTCATGTAAATACTTGTGCTGTCAATTGAAACCCGCATGAGAACCTTGCATTTGTAGAATTCCGGGCAGATATTCCGACCTAATGTCCAACCATAGTCTTCATTTATATCCCTAAACTGCTGCTTCATGTGGACTAAAATTCAACTGTTTCCAAAAGTCTACAACCTGTTAGTATCCCCTGCTCTGATAGAGATCCCAATCCACATTTTCCTGTCTAAGACACTCTTCCCTCAATCTACCCTGGGGGCTCTCTATCCATTTATATTTATAGTTTCTTTTAGCACAGAGTACACCTTCATTAGCTAAGATATCCGCTAATTTGTTAGTTTTTTGGCGCACATGAGTGAAACTTAGGGTTCTCATGTTCTACAAGTGGGATTGAATCTTTGATAGACTTGTAGAAGTCTCCAATGCCTTGAAACTTTTTCTGGAGCTGAGCCATAGCAAATTTTCTCGACTGAATTGATAATCAATTTGGAATCAACTTCAATTATAATCCTATGAAGATTTGAGTCCCTCAGGATTTCTAAGCATTGCTCAAGGGCCATGAGATCTACCATATTGTTTGTGTCTTTCCCCAAATTACTAAGAAATATTATTTCTATACAACCCTTTTCATCCCTTATCACTCCTCCACAACAAGCCATGCCTGGGTTTCTTTTTGAGGCCCCATCTATATTGCATTTCATAAAACCTTGAGGGGGAGTTCGCCAGAAATCCTTATCCTCAATTATGTGATTTGCCTTTTTATTTTTCCCTTTGGGATAGGCCCCTCCAGACCCAACTGTATTAGTATCTGCACATCTGTTTCTTTAGGTTGGTTCTCAGGGGGGTTTTTAATGAGGGTTACTACCGTCTTATTGAGTTGTCTTAAAATCTGTGCCATGATGCTCTGGGAATAACCTTTCCTATTTTTGAATATTCTGTTGTTGCGTTCCTTCCAGACATCCTAGATTATAAAGCTTGGAGTTAAATCCCAAGCTTTGTTGAATGTTTCATTATCAAAGAAATTTTTCCTCCACTTCTTTAATGTGTTGGTAATGCTACCCATGTCCCTGTCTGTTTGTTTAAATATAGAAGAAATCCAATTCCACAATGTGGATGTGAATGGGTAGAGGTTGAGAAGGTGATCCATAGTTTCTTTGTGTAATTCACATAACTGGTATTTAGATGGACCAACTACCCCTCTTTTCCTAAGGTTTTCCCAGGTTAGAATTTTTTAATGCTGCACTAACCACATGAACAATTTGATCTTCATCCAGCTTTGGTTCTACCATAGGTCTTTCCATACCCAATCAAGGTTTAGAAAGTCAAGCCCAAGGGCTATGCACTTGTCCTCTTTGAGTTAAAGGTGCCTTCACTATTATTGCCCCATCTCAACTAGTTTGAATCTACTGATATCAAAATCTTTCTCTATTCCAGGATGGCTGTAAGAGTTTATGCTTGTGCCTTCAAGGGGGAGCCATCACTGTATACCAGGTTTTTCCATATCCTCCATTTTCCCTCACATTTTTCCTAATCCCAGGAGTCATTTACTCTAACTAATATTGAGATTTGCAAATTATTCGTTTAACAATTTAGGTTCTTGTTTCCACTTATCCTCCTAAAACCATGCAAGGTTTCCATCCCTAATTTCCCAGAAACTGTGTTTCTGAACAATGGCTCTATTCTCCCAATCTTTGCTCCAAATGTGAGAGCTTTTGATGATCCCAGACATTCTAATGTGATCCCTATCTTGCCAATTGTTTTCATATTTTTGTTTCCAAATTTGGGCCCAACGGGAAGCTGGATCTTTTAGCCATCTCCACCATAGTTTTTCCCCAAAACTTTGTTTAGTACTCTAGGATCATCTAGTCCCAAGCCTCCATGTGTCTTAGGTTTACATATTTTTCCCAGGCTACCAAGGCCCTTTTTTTTTTCTCTTCCCCTTTGCCCCAAACAAAATCTCTTTGGATATTTCTACATAGTTGCATGACTCCTTTAGGAGGTGGAAGAGCTAAAAACATAAAGATGGGGACAGTTTGTAGGAAAACTTTTGTGAGCACTAGTCATCCTGCTAAGTTCAAAGACCTACTTGTCCATTTCCGTATTTTGTCCTGTAGCTTATTAATCAAAAGCTCCCAAACCATCTTGCTCAAAGGTTTTTCTGTTAGTGGTACTCCCAAATATTTGGAGGGTAGCATATCTCTTTGAAAGCCTAGAATCTTTGATATATTTCTTTGAGTAGCAATGGCAATATTAAGAAAGAAAATCTTTTATTCGGTAAGGCTTACCTCTGTGCCCGCAACCATTGCAAAGTCTTTCAAGATTTGTTTGTAGGCTAGAGATTCCCTGACTGTAGGTGTACCCTGTAGCATAGTATCATCCACCAATTGTCGATGGGTCAAATCCTCTCCGAGTTTGAGACCCTAGATTTTTCCTTCTGCTTTGGTAGATTTAATAGCTTTGCCAAGCCCTTACATCATGAGAATAAATAGGAAGGGTGAGAGAGAATCTCCTTGTCTGAGACGTCTCATAGGATTAAAGGGCTTGGATAGTGAACCATTAACAAGATTGAAAAACTAGAGGTAGTTACCAGGGCCATTACCCATCTTACCCAATTATGGTCAAATCCATATGCTATAAGAACTTTCCTTATGTAAGCCCAACTTAGCTTATCATAAGCCTTTTCAAGGTCAAGTTGCATAATCATTCCCGCCAGCCTATTGCTTATAAGTGAGTGATCACCTTGTGTGCTTGAATGATATTTTTGAGAATTTGTCTACCTTCCAGATACCCAGGTTGTTCCTCAGATACGAGAGTTGGAAGAAGGGGTTTAAGCCTATTGGAAATTATTTTGGGAATTACTTTGTACTCCACATTACATAATTCTATTGGTTTGAATCTGTCTGGTGTCATAGCATTATCCTATTTTGGAAATAAGGATATGAAAGAGGTATTGAGTGCCTTCAAAATAGTTCTACTTTTCCTAGAGTCCTCCACCACATCAAGGATATCCTGCTTGATTATTCCCCAACATGCTTTAAAGAAGTCAACATTAAAATCATCCAGACCTAGTGCCTTCCCATTTTGCATTTCTTTGATGACTTCGCTGACCTCCTCTTCATTCATAGGCTTGGTGAGAATATGATTGTCTTCTTTTGTCACAAGCTTAGGAATTTGCTTTGTAAATTCATTGATGAATTGCAATCTATCTAAGAGAGGTTCCTCTGCTATGCCTTGGAAATGTTGAACCATCACAGCTTCTATTTCTTTGTGGGTATTGAGTTGATTTCCCCGAGAATATTTGATTTTTGAGATCATGTTATGAGACCTATGATCCATGGTAGATTTGTGAAAAAACCTTGTGTTCCTTTCACCTTCTTTTAACCATTGTACCCTTGATTTATGTTTCCAGAATATTTCCTCTTGTTTGCAGAATATTTCCTCTTCCCATTCGTATTGATGGTAGTCAGTTTGTTCCTTTCTTCACCTGCTAAAGCCATCTGTCATGAGGATCTGGTTAATTTCATGTAGCTTTTATTCAACCAATTTTTTGGCTTCAAAAATTTTTCCAAACTCATTCTTATTCCAATATTTAAGCCTAATTTTGATATGTTTCAATATTTTATGCAGGAGGAACATTTTAGTACCTTGAACTTGCATATCCTCTGTCCACCATTTTTCAATATTGCTAATAAAGTCCACATGGATGAGACAAATGTTTTCAAACCTGAAAGGTTTGTTTCTTGGAGTTCCTATAAAGGACACTTCAAGTTGAACAGGCCAATGATCCAAGCCACCAAAAGGGAGTATCATCACTGACAAGTCAAGGCCTGTTAGGATAAGGTCCTCTAAGATAATAAATCTGTCTAGTTTTGAGGCCACCTGAGACTCTCCTCCCATTTTTTTATTCGAGATAAATATGTCATTACTTGTCTATACGTATACTAGCCTCATATTTTTTATAAAATTATAAAATGCTATGGAGTCTCTGCCTAGTGATTTGGTTCCACCTTTTTTTTTGACAGGGACCTGATCATATTAAAGTCCCCTCCCAAAATCCAAGGGATGCCCAAATGTCTGTCTCTTAGATCCTCCAGTGAAATAAGAAGCCTTAGTTTATCTTCAGGCTTCTGTGGACCATAAACATTTGTGATTAAATAGATTCCTTTTCTCCCAAAGGTTGAATAACCACTCATAAGTAGTTCCTAGATGCTTCAGCATCTAGGATACCTAGTTTATGAGGGTTCCAAAGTGTGAGAATTCCTCTTGCTATTTTTGTCTGCTTTAACTTCTAGATATTCATATTTAGTCAACCATTTGTTGTGTATTTGTCTTATTTTCTCTATTGAACATTTTGTTTCCTGGATGAAAATCATATTTGGTTTTTCTTCTTACATTCTATTGTTAAGATTCCTTTGTTTCCTTTTATTCCCTAGACCCTTAATATTCCATGTTGTGAGCTTCATTAAGAAAGATTTGTAAATGAGTAACTAGTTAGGTCTTTCACCTTACCTGGATTGATCATGAGTTTTCCACACTCTATCAGCAGCTCGTTCTATTTTTTCCTACCCCTTTTCCTGCCTAGGTTCCTAGGAGCTAGTCTCGATGTTGCCTTCATTGTTTTCACCCCTTCGTCGTCGTGACTATCATGGTTTCTTTTGACTCCTGAAACTTTTTCCTAAGTTCTCCATAGGAATAGTTGTTGCACTCTATTGAACTCCTCTTGTGGTAGCGAATCCATTCCTTTGTTGGTTCCTTGCTCCAGGAACTTTTCCAGATCTAGATGCTCCCTATCAAGAATATCTTGCAGTTCGTGATCCTCTGTTCCCACCTCACTCAGGGTCATCTCTTTGTCCATATCAAGTTCCATAGTGTTCAGCAGATCATCCTTCTTTTGGTTGTTGTCATGTGTGTCCTCCATACTCTCTTCCTTTTCCTTCTCCACAGGGTTATCCTCTAGAGTCTGATTTTCTTTGTCACGCTCTTCTTCTTCTAGTACCTTGTACCTATTCTAACTTGGCTACTTTTCCTTGTTGATTTTATTTTTCTACTTTCTCCCTCCTTTACCTCTGTTTCCCACTTTGTTAAAGCTTTCAGTTTCTTTCCCTGAGGTATCTTTAGTTATGATTTCCATTTTGTTTAAGGGGCAATCCCTGAACAGATCCCCATGTTCATGGCATTTACGACATCTGAAAGGAACATGCTCATAATGCACCACTTATACCCATTCTTCATCAAACAATTCCAGCATTACTTCATCCGTTAGAGCTCTAGAGAGGTCTATCTCTACACATATGCAGGCAAAGGAGTTATACTTTCCCCACCTAGTGGCCTCTGATATTTTTAAAAAATACCCTAGTTTATTTCCTATTGCTTTTAATGATTCTGGATGCCAATAATCTAGTGGTAAGGAGTAGAGTCTTACCCAAACCGGGACCAAAGTGAATGTCTTACACTCCGAGACAAAATTCATCACCCACGGCCACATATAGAGGCCTACAACAGCATAGAAGTAGGGCCCTCCTTCAAACACCCTATCTTTATCCTCAATGTTAGTAAAAACTACAGTGAAGGAACCCTTTGATCTAAGGTGTAGATCTATATCCCCCTTAGGTTTCCAATGATTCTTTATCCATGCCTGTAAAGGCTTCTCCATTAGCCATAACCCCATGAATTTAAAAATGACTGCATAAGTCACCATGCGTTCCCTATGTACCTGTAACGCTGGATCACTTAACACCACTTTGGGTGTGATGGTTTCCCTAGGCTTACACGGTCCAGTTCGATTTCTGGTGTCCATATTCTGATTTTTTCTTTCTATTAATTTTCTCCTCTGACTTCTTCTTGTGTATTTCCCTGCCCCTATGTACCTCTGTTGTTCTGTTTCCCTCCTCCTAAAATTCCAGTTTCCGCCTCCAGAGGGTTCTTGAATCGATTGGAGACTGCCTGACTATAGGATGGAGTGGAACTCCCCCCTTGGTGCCCAATGCTTAAATTCTGTTTCAAACCCTAGCTCTCTCCTCATGATCAAATCCATTCCATACAAGGCTTTCTTCCCCAATCCAAAGTAGTTTTCGTGTTTCAACACTACTTATTGTTATCTCACAAATCTATTTTAGACTTCGACTTAACACATCTTCCACCTTGTTTTATTTTCCTTTCATATGCTTAATGTTGAAGTCATATTATTTGAGGAAGTCCATCCATATAGCTTGTTTGGCATTCATATTAGGTAGAATAAAAAAATATTTTAAACTCACATGATCAATAATTAAGGTAAACTTGATAGTTGCAATTAAATAGTGTCTGTACATCTTAAGCACTTCGATGATTGCATATATTTCAAGGTCATAAATCGCATAGTTCCTTTCATGATCATTTATTTTATGGGATTCATAATCCACCACATGGTCTTCCGATATGAGCACTCCCCCCAAACCTTCTGAACAAGTGCCAATAAAAACAACAAAGTCATTATCAAGATCTACTATTTCAACATAGGTGCAATAATAGGTAAATGTTTTAACTATTCAAATTTCTCTTGAGATTATTTACTCCACTCAAATTTCACCCATTTCTTTTGCAAGTAGGTTATCGGGTAAGATAATTTAAAAAACCCATCTATGAATCCATGAAAATATCCTATGAAACCCATGAATGAGCTTACATTGACCATGTCCTTGGGAATTGTCGAGTTAAGAATGACCTTTACCATTTCAAGATCTATTGTTATCCCATCTTTAGATATCACATGTCCTAGATATTGTATCTTATCTTGATAAAATTCACATTTGTTGAACTTAGTGTATAGTTGATGTTCACGTAAATTCTATGACACTATTTCTAAATGTTGTTTGCACTCCTTTGGTGTTTTCAAATAAATAAATAACATATCATCTATAAATATTATTATAAACTTGTCTAGGAATTTACTAAATACATTATTCATCAAGCACATAAAGGTAGTCGGTGCATTCATAAGTTCAAAAGGAAGCATTGTAAACTCATAGTGTATGTACCAGGTTTGAATGGATGTTTTCAAAATGTCCTCTTATTTAATCCTTAAATGGTGATAACCATATATGAGATCTATTTTAGAAAATAGAGTTTCTCCCCTTAGTTGGTAAAATAGATCATTAATTTTGGGTAGGTGACACTTATTTTTAATTGATAATTTATTCAGTTGCTAATGGTGAGTACATAATTTAAATTTTCCATCTTTCTTTATGAAAAATAAGATCAGTGTAACCCACGGTGACACACTCAGTCTGATGTACCCTTTGTTTAATAATTCCTGTAATTGCATTTTTCACTCCATTAATTCTGGTGCACTCATCTAGTAAGGTGTGTTTGATACCAGTGTCACCCCTAGTATTAATTTTGTAGAAAAAACTATCTTTCTCTTAGCTAGAAAACTAGGCATATCATTAGGAAATAATCCTTATAATCTCGAATAACTTCCAAATCATTCAAGGATTTAACTGGTTATCTTGTGATTGGTCGTCCACTTGAATGGAAAATAGTTTGAATCCTTTCCTTGCATCCCTTTTTAATTATAAGGTAAATATTTCACAAAAATGGACTTGGGTATGCCTTTTACAATTTGAGTTTCTCCATTGTATAAAGTGCAAGTAATGATTTTATCAATAAAATTAACAATTTCCCTATTCCCCTCCAACTAGTTAATCCAGGTGGATATTGGTGGTTGCCTGCCAAGTCCACCTGGACCCCCACCATTTTCTTTCTCAGCATTTTCAGTTTCCTTAATTGTAGCACAACTTACTATTTTTAGCAGTTTTTCGGGTCCTGAACTTCCGGAGCCGTTTTGAGGCCCTAAACGACGTTTTTTGGGAATCCGAGGGCAACATGGGTCCATGTTTCCCATTCCAACAATGATAGTGCTTGAATAGATCTTTCTAATGAGCTATTGTACGCATCAAACGAAGATGATATGCTAAAGTTACGACCTCGGGAAGTTGATGTACCAACTTACCCCCAAACGGGGCCCATAGTTTGGCGTTTCATCTCCTAGGGTTAGGTTTTGGAATGTGAAGGGTTTTGTTCATTGTTTCTCAACAATAAATAGGCCTCCGAGCCTCATTGTAACACAGTTCAGAGGCATGTAGCCATCACATCTTTTCTCAGAGATAAGCTACCATCGCCCTAGCTAGTTTATTTCCATTTCTGATTGTAAGCATATTTTAGTATTTTCCATTAATGAAATGAAGTATTAT